>OY755206.1:24610826-24685541 GCA_963576765.1 Draba incana
GATAAAACGCAGAAAAAGGAAAATCCCATAAAATCAGGGAAACAGACCGGTCGGTCCGTTTGATGGACCGGTCGGTCCTCTTCAGAATCAGGTTTCTTCGTCTCGCCTGGACCGGTCGGTCTGATGGTGGATCGGTCGGTCTGAGTTGTCCAGTGGGTAGACCGACCTAACAGACCGGTCGGTCCATGAATCGTTTGATCGGTCTCGGTCTTCTCGTGCAAAAAGGGACCGGTCGGTCCAACCACTGGACCGGTCGGTCCTGGGCCTTCATTTCACCGATTTTCGCCCATTTGCTTGAATCTTCGTTCCGAACGCGTGTAGCTCCAAATCCTCATGTATGGACCTAAATAAAGACTAAAGACAACTCAAAAGACTCTAAAACCTCATTAAAAACATAATTAGGGAAGTCCAAATTCTCATTATATCAACTCCCCCAGACTTAGATCTTTGCTTGTCCTGAAGTGAAGACAAACTAGAAACAAGTTCAAGGAAGTTATAAAACCAAAAACAAACATTCGCAAGATGAATGCAATCCTTTAAGACCCCACAGATGTAATACTAACAACCCTCATAGACAGATCAAAAACCAAGATGGTACTTCATGTACTTTTACCAAATACATAGCAATGTCACCCTACTCAAGTTCCTATGTCTCAGTGACTTTTATGCCAGGGTTCATAAATCTTACCAGAGGGAAAATGTCCGTCGCATAAGGGTTAAGGTTTTTGGGCTGTTTAGTGGTGGTGATGAGTGTTTAGGCTAACCTTGTCGCGGCCGAATGCAGTCATGGCGCAAAAACCCAAGAGAACTAAGTCCAAGGATGATACACAGCTTTGCAAACTTAAGACTATTTCATTTAGACAAAAACTTTCTGCTTAAGGACTAATACAAAGAACTAGAAATATAAACATGCTTATATGGAAAACCTGAGGTTTTATTCTAATCCCTTTCAGCTTTATTATTTTTTTTTTTATTATTTTTTTATTATTTTTTTATTTTTTTATTTTTTTATTATTATTATTTTTTTTTTTTTTGATAAAAGGACCGACCGGTCCATCAAACGGACCGACCGGTCTGTTTCCCTGATTTTATGGGATTTTCCTTTTTCTGCGTTTTATCATATAAAAACCCTATTTCTTTTAGACTAAAAAAAGGAATCACTTTTTCTAGCACGTTTTTACTGAGACTTTTGAGAGCTTTTCGCAATTGTAAGCAAGGGAGAAGAGATCTACTACTTTCCTGAGAAGATTTCTGAACCCTATTGATTTCTTTTATATTATTATGCATTCTTCATCTTTTGCTATTGCTTTTCTTTCAATTATGTCTGAGTAGATCTTGAGTTAGGTTTTAGGGTTTCGATGGATTTCACACAATAAATCAGACACAAATAGGTTGTTTAATCTTTATCATCTTCATCACTGTTAGGCATAAAGCTAGGATTGAACTGATCACTTAATCCTAGATCTTAAGTTGATTTACATTCCAAAAGCCTGTGAATCACTGGAACTACTGTTGATGAACAATTAGGTTCTAGTCTCGAAAGTGAATTAGAAACTGATTGTGAACAAATCAAAACATGAACTGTACTGCTTGCCTAGGATAGCCGAGACCATGCGAAAGTATAGGTTCTTGGATCTCTAGGGATAGTAATTATTATCATGAAAGTGGAATAATTTATAAACTGTGTTTTGAGTTCTAGATGCATGCATATCTGAATCTGAATAGTTGTCTGGTTTGTTAAAGTGATTTCCTGAGATTCTCTAAAGCCTAGCATTTTTATTAATCGGAATTAAAACCGTTTTCATTTGCAATCTTGTCTTTTATTTTTAACATCCCTTTCAGCTTTTTTTTTTTTTTTTTTTTTTTTTAGCTGGGGATTAGTTCTAACCTTTCCTAAGTACAAATGATGCAGAACAAAAATGAGTAAAGAAATTAAAAATCCTAAGCAGAAAAGTTTTTTTAAGTAGTACCGAGTCTTTAGAATGGTCAGCTGGCCGGACTATCTCTCCGGAGTTTTTACGCTTGAGTGCATGTCAATATCTTGGACATAAGGCATGGAGTTTAAAAGAAAAGGTTAGGGTAATGGTGTGGTACCAGATTAAAGATGAGCCTGGCCATTAGGAGTCCTGAAAAGAGGAATGTGTTTGAAAATGGATAGGACTCCTAACGTTGTTGTTACTGCTTATGCGATTTCGAATTCCCTCTGTTAAGAAAAACAAAATAGCATAAAAAGTGTCAGCGTTAGCTTTCAAGGAGACGGGAGCCTTCAGGTAACATTGATCCGCCTAGGGTGTTTCTAATCTTCCCATTAGCATTGGTTTGTCACTGTTAGAGGGGTTAGAAAACATCATGTGGTCCTAGAAATGCATGCAAATCACAAAAGGTTTAGTACAAACTGACTCAATAAAACTGAAAACGACTCAAGAAAAACCAAAGATAAAATAAGAAAACAGAAAACATAATTAGTACCAATAGTACTCCCCCCAGACTTACTTCACACCGACCCGGTGTGAGAATGAATCCAAGGGAAATGACTATTAAAAGAAAGAGAATAATAAAAAAAAAAAAATGAAAGCAAAAAGAGAAAAAAAGAAAAGCTAACTCGTCATCAGAAAGTTGGAGACCCATCATCAGCCATGGTCTCATCGCTGTCAGGAGCATCATCAGCATCCTCAGCATCATCGTGTCTCACCTCTGTAGAAGGTCCAGAAGGTGGAGGCATGCGACTCCTAGAAAGCTCTGGCCCACTAACGGCATCTGTGCCATGCGAACAAGAAAGGGCACCCCAAATTGCAACCAGCATGTTGTGAATCTTATGGGAAGTCATGTGCTGGTGCTCTCTGTACTCAGATTCGGTCCATGTATCGCGAAGCGGAGAAGGGCATAACTGGCCTTCATAAGGCTGGAGCTGGTAACTCTGCGCATGCGAAGCAGTACCACTGCTAGTCTCTGCAGTGGCAGTGGCTCGGGTAACATGGCGGCGCTTCCTGCGCTGTAAAGGTGCCTGAGGCTCTGCGTTCTGAACTGGCTCTGTAGTCTGAGCTGAGGATGATGGCAAGAATCTCACATTGGCGATGGAAGTGAGAGGTACATGGTCACTAGGTAACCGAATAGACAACATAGTACCATCCAAAGCAGAATAACGCTACTTGGCACCAACTATCCATCTACACGTACTCAAATGCCGCATGTTGAAAAGTGAAGGTGCTAGGATCTCCTCAGTGTCCTCGAGATCAATCCCATGAAATGCAAAGATGGGGGTTAGGAGACTCCCACAGACCTCTTTCTTCCCAGGTCCCTCGAAAGCTCTAAACTTCCTCTCTGTCAGGATATTCGCAAACGCTGCTCCGAAATTCGTGTTCTGGTCGCGAGGAGGATCAGAGTAGATATCGTGCACAAACTCCGGCATCCCATAATGTAACAAGAGCAACTCATCATGACGCAAAGCTCCTGGATCCGCTTTGCAAAACATAGTAAAACTCAGAGCTTTAGCGACAATGCGAATAATGGGGTTCCGGATACGGGTCAGTTTCATGGCTCGTGGTGTGGCATCACCCATAGCTATATTGCCCCATAGAACATGACTCTGACGAAAGAACCTGTTACCAGGAAATTCAGGACGTGAATGACTGTCATCAAAGCCGTAGATGTTACACAACTCGCTCATCGAAATCTCGTATGACTTGCCCTGTATCTTGTACGACAAAATTCCTTTCTCAACGTTCCCTTGATCATTGGACGGATAGTAAACCTCACAAGAGGCCAGAAACTGCCTTACTAGCTCGGGATATAAGGGATACTGTGTCGTCACCATTTTCCCGAGTCCTATACGATCTAAAACAGTAAGCACCTCATCCTCAATACCCAATTCCTCCAACATATCAGTACATAGAAACCTAGTCGGCGCTATTTCCACATTAAGCAACCCATTATAGCAGACACTATTGTAATGAACCCAACCATCCGTTTTCCGTTTGTTCGCGTAAGACGATTCCTTAACAAACTCTTTCTTATCTATCACAGGATGAAGGTCAATTCTAGGGAAAGGAATACCGTCCGGTCGTGGCCATTGATCACTAGGAATGGAACGCGAACTTCGCGGTTTACGCGGTGCTTCTTGTTGACGAGACCCAGCTATTCCTTTTCCTTTTTCTTCTCTTGTAGGACGTCTTTGTTTGTCATGCTTGCGTTTGGTTTGAAGTTCATGTTCCTCGTCTCCGGGAATCGAAGAGGTGGAGCGACGGTCTGTAGTACGAGCCATAGCTGCAATACCAAACCCAATCAAAGTGAGAAACAACCAAATCAAAGTCAAGGATCAAAATTCGGAATTTCATCAAAACTACCCAAAAACCCGAAATTTTAAGACCCAAATTCGTAACCCATACCTTGCAGATCGACCAAATTGAGGCTAGAATTAGATAGAGGGTGAAAAACTAAGCAAGCTAGGGCCAAGAATCGTTCAATTTGGTTAAGAATTCAAGGAGTTAGGGTTTGTAGAAGTTTTTGGGAATTTCTCTCAAGAACACTTGAAAGAGATAAGGGGATTGAGTTTTAATCGTGAAAGAGGGGTGGGTTCAGAGAATTGGGGGTTTTTAATTGGAAAAACCGGTTCAATTCAAATAATTTCGGTTCAAATTCAATGAAATTAAACTGGTTAGGATACTTACCTGGCTTGGACCGACCGGTCTGATACAGGGACCGGTCGGTCTGGGATGCATCGTGGATGGTCGATCCGCGGGACGTGGGAGGATCGGCATCGGGACATGGAAGAGACCGACCGGTCTGAAGTTAGACCGACCGGTCCAGGGTCTCCAGTGAGTAGACCGACCTAGGAGACCGGTCGGTCTGTTTGGGACCTGGCAATGTCAAAAAAATCGAGACCGACCGGTCTGTTGGGAGACCGACCGGTCCAGTGTCTCCAGTGGGTAGACCGACCTAACAGACCGGTCTGTCTACAGGGAGACCGACCCGTCCAGTCCTGGCTCCGATTCCAAACTTCTGTGACGAGAATCCTAAGGAAAAACCAAAAAGAAAAACAAAAACCAAGGTAAAACCAAAAAAAGAATGAGAAAGAAAGAACATATATATACACTTACAAGTGGGTTGCCTCCCACTAAGCGCTTTGTTTAACGTCGTTAGCTTGACGTGTGCGCCTCTTAGGCATTAGGTGGCTCAGCAAGAGGGATCTCAGCACCCTCTGCTATGGTGGTATCAACGAGGTAAGGCTTCAGGCGCTGACCATTGACGACGAACTCATTCCCAGTTAGATCCAATAACACCACTGCTCCGTAAGATCTCACCTCTTTGATGGTGAAAGGTCCAGACCACCTCGAACGGAGCTTTCCAGGGAACAATTTCAAGCGAGAGTTGAACAGCAGAACCTGGTCATTCGAAGCGAAGTCCCTTGAGATGATTCGCTTGTCATGGTATGCCTTGGTCCGTTCCTTGTAGATTCTAGAATTCTCATAGGCCATGTGCCTTATCTCTTCCAACTCCTGCAGCTGGATGGTTCTCCGTTCAGAGGCTGACTTGATGTCATAGTTCAGCTGCTTGATCGCCCACGCCGCCTTGTATTCCAACTCCACTGGGAGATGGCAAGCCTTGCCATACACCAAATGGAATGGAGTGGTTCCCAGCGGTGTCTTGTACGCAGTGCGATAAGCCCATAGAGCATCATCAAGCTTCATCGACCAATCCTTCATAGGCGTGTTCACCGTCTTCTGCAAAATGCTCTTGATCTCTCGGTTGGAATCTCCACTTGGCCACTTGTCTGTGGATGATAAGGTGTTGCGACCTTGTGTCTAACTCCATTTTTACTCAAAAGATTTGCAAGCACCTTATTGATGAAGTGAGAGCCTCCA
This sequence comes from Draba incana, assembly GCA_963576765.1. Taxonomy (NCBI): domain Eukaryota; kingdom Viridiplantae; phylum Streptophyta; class Magnoliopsida; order Brassicales; family Brassicaceae; genus Draba; species Draba incana. The sequence continues at coordinate 24,616,688 of OY755206.1, forward strand.
TCGCTGATCACTACTCGCGGAACACCAAATCTTGGGAAGATGATTGACTTGAACATCTTCAGGACCACCCTGGCGTCATTTGTTGGGGAAGCCAGCGCCTCAATCCACTTTGATACGTAATCTACAGCCACCAAGATATACTTGTTCCCATATGAAGAAGGGAATGGTCTCATGAAGTCAATTCCCCATACATCGAACACTTCCACTTCCAAGATGAAATTCTGAGGCATTTCGTTCCGTTTGCTAATGTTTCCCTGTCTTTGGCATGAATCACACTTAGAAACAAACTCATTAGTGTCTTTAAACAGGGTAGGCCACCAAAAACCTGCCTGCAATACCTTCGAAACAGTTTTAAAAGTTGCAAAGTGTCCTGCATAACTGGAACTGTGACAGTGAAAGAGTATACCTGGAATTTCCTGCTCTGAAACGCACTTCCGAAAGATACCATCTGAGCACTGCTTGTAGAGGTACGGTTCGTCCCAGAAGTATCTCCTCACATCTCTGAGGAACTTCTTCTTCTTGTACTTGATGAAGTCTTTCGGTTCTTGTCCCACAGCCAAGTAATTGGCATAATCGGCAAACCAGGGTCTCTCAGGGGGGCGTGTGGACTGAATGGCAGCAGCAAACTCATATGAAGTCCCAATGCTAAGCGAATAAACTTGTTCCTCAGGGAGTCCAGCATCGAGTGGGACTTGCTCTTCAATTCGCAGTCTAGATAAATGATCTGCTACTCCATTCTCAATTCCCTTCTTGTCGCGAATCTCTAGATCATACTCTTGCAGCAAGAGAATCCAGCGAAGTAGTCTTAGCTTAGCATCTTTCTTGGTAAGGAGATACCTCAAAGCAGCGTGATCCGTGTGAACTACTACCTTAGAACCCACCAAGTATGACTTGAACTTCTCGAAAGCAAACACAATAGCAAGTAGCTCCTTCTCAGTAGTGGCATACCTGCATTGTGCGTCGTCAAGGGTCCTGCTAGCGTAGTAAATCACGTGTAGCTTCTTGTCCTTTCGCTGTCCCAAAACAGCTCCCACTGCATAATCGCTTGCATCAGTCATGATCTCAAAGGGAAGATCCCAATCAGGCGGTTGGACAATTGGTGCAGTCATAAGAGCTCCTTTGATGGTGTGGAAAGCCTCAAGACAAGGACCATCGAAGTCAAATTTCACGTCCTTGCAGAGCAGCCGAGTCAAAGGTCTTGCTATCTTGGAAAAATCCTTGATAAACCGCCTGTAGAACCCGGCATGTCCAAGAAAACTGCGCACTCCTTTAACTGAGTTGGGTGGCTGCAGACTAGCCATGACCTCTATTTTTGCCTTATCCACCTCAATCCCATTCTCAGAAATCTTGTGTCCCAGTACTATCCCATTTCTGACCATAAAATGGCATTTCTCCCAATTGAGCACTAAATGTTTCTCCTCGCATCGCTGCAAAACTCTGCATAGATTCGCCAAACAAACAGAAAAAGATGAGCCATAAACTGAAAAATCGTCCATAAATACCTCCATGATGTCTTCAATGAGGTCAGTGAAGATGGACATCATGCATCTCTGGAACGTGGCTGGGGCATTACACAAGCCAAATGGCATTCTGCGATATGCATAAGTGTCATATGGACATGTGAATGTTGTCTTTTCCTGATCATCTGGGTGGATGGGAATCTGGAAAAAGCCTGAATACCCATCTAAGAAACAATAATAAGGGTGATTAGCAAGTCTTTCAAGCATTTGATCAATAAAAGGCAACGGGAAATGATCTTTCCTAGTTGCAGCATTCAACTTTCTGTAATCAATGCACATTCTATGGCCAGTTACGGTTCTAGTGGGAATCAATTCATTCCTATCATTTTTCACTACAGTAACTCCACCTTTCTTAGGAACTACATGCACAGGACTAACCCAGGTACTATCAGAAATAGCATATATGATTCCAGCTTCTAACAATTTCATTATCTCTTTCTTAACAACATCTTTTAGATTCGGGTTTAACCTTCTCTGATGTTCTATAGAAGCCTTGGATTCATCTTCTAAATGGATTCTATGCATGCACAAGTTAGGTGAAATTCCAGTAATGTCATCAATTGAATATCCTAATGCCTTACGATATTTTCTAAGTTCACACAACAGCAAAGCAGTTTCAGCATTATTCAATTCAGCATTGATGATGACAGGATATGTAGAGTTTGGGCCAAGAAAAGCGTACCTCAACCCAGCTGGGAGGGTTTTAAGTTCCACCTTAGGAGCTTTCAGCTCGCTCCATGGATTATCAGTGTGAGTGGTGGACTTACCTGGGGGGTTTGGAGATTCTGATGGCTCTGGCATGTCGGCTTTGATGTCTAGAGAAGCCACCAACTTTGTAAATGTGGCGCTTTGGTCCAGCTTCTTCACAAGCTCATTAGCCTCATCATTCAGAAATCCATCCTCCGTCTTGGCTTTGGTTAAAGCAATCTCCAGTGGATCATCTATCAAGATCTCCTCCGTAACTTTGTCGGCGATGTCTTCTGGATCATTGATGGAAAAGGCTTGACCATTTATCATGGGTCTCTTCAGCAGCTTATCCATCTCAAATTGCATTTCAATGTCTCCCAGTTGGAGATTAATGCGTCCACGCTTGACATCTATCATTGCACCAGCTGTGCAAAGAAATGGCCTTCCAAGAATGAGAGGATCTCTTGGCTCCTCGTCCAGTTCCAGCACCACAAAGTCTGCAGGGACAAAAACATCGCCAATTTTCAGTTGTAAGTCTTCTAAAACACCTACAGGAAGTTTAACAGAACGATCAGCAAAGATTAAGGAGATTTTAGTCGGACTAAAGTCCTTAAAACCCAGTCGTTTGGCGACAGAATACGGCATGAGATTGACGCTTGAGCCCAAGTCGCATAGGGAGCAGGCAAAGATGGTAGAGTTGATCTGAACTGACAACACAAAACGACCCGGATCTCCAAGCTTCTTGATTGTCTTGTTCTGCAACACCGCGCTGCACTCCTTAGTTACTCTGACATAATCCTCTTCCTCGGTTACATTTGATGTCAAGATCTTCTTGAAGTAACGCTTAAGCGAAGGGCACACAGATGGATTGCGTCCACTAAAGGGATCTTTACCGTCAAATCCTTAACCATCTCTCTGCACTTTGCTTCTTCCAGGTCTTTCTGAGACCTCTTAGGTTGAACCGGATAAGGAGCCTTGGGAACAAACGAGCTTTCCGGTGCACTGTTGACCGGACCGACCGGTCTGGTAAGAGGACCGGTCGGTCCCTGAGTACGATCGTCCAGACCGACCGGTCTGATAGGGGGACCGGTCGGTCCATCGTCCAGTGGACCTTTCGACGCGTCTGAATCTCCTGCAGAAACTGTCCTTCCTTTCACTGCTCTGGGGACTGGCTCAAGAACCTTACCACTCCTAGTAGTGATAGCTTCAACGTCCATTTCAGAGATGGCATGACAATCTCTCTTAGGATTTTGCTCCCCTTTTGCTGGAAGGGTCCCTTGCTGCATCTTAACAGCTTCTGCATTCTGAGCTACCTGAGTATCAAGCATCTTCAGGTGAGTTTGCACAGCATCTAGACGCCCATAAATGTTGGTAACATCCGTGGAAACCTTCTGCTGATTAGCTAACATAAGCTGCATCATGGCTTTCAACTCGTCATTGGGGCTTGCAGCTGGAGGTGGAGGAGGAGGAGCTTGTTGTCTCGGTTGGAACTGATTCTGATTTTGTTATCCAGAGCCTGATCCTTGTCCATACTGCTTCTGATATCCTGCATTGTAGCCTGTATACCCCTAGCCGGTGGAGTTGTTCCTGATGAACTGATGAAAGGTTTCTGAGCTGGGGCTGGAGCTTGCTGAGGGTAAACCTAATCCTGGGGGTTTGCAACATTGGTGCTCCTGTAGGAAAGGTTGGGATGGCTGCGGTAATTGCTGTTGAAACCTCTGTTCTGCCCAGTCCCTTGACCATTCACATAGTTAACCTCCTGAGCATCATCTGAAACTAAAGCAGCATCCTCCGAATAACAGATCGCATCAGAAGCGTCTCCAACCAAGTTATTTCCCTGTTGGCTGGCCTGCATCAAATCTCTGAGTTTAGCAGCTGTCAGCTCTGCTATTTCTGATGCAGATGGTGCCTCAACACTGCAGACTCTCTTAGACCGATCATACTCGGGACAGTCATTGCTGGAGCTCTGAGCCATGTTCTCAATTAACCTGTATGCTCCTTCCAAGCTCTGAGTCCCGAAGTCACCATTACTTGAAGCGTTGAGGCTGGTCTTGTAATCTCTGTTGACTCCATCGTAGAAGGTCCTGAGCATCTGGTTCTCTGTAAATCCATGGTGGGGACACTCTCTGCGGTACTCCTTAAATCTGTCCCAGGCCTCAGCAAACGACTCTCCGCCTTTCTGCATGAAATTAGTGATTCTGCTCCTGAGCTGGGCTGTCTTGGTCTTTGTGTAGAAGTAGTCCAAGAAAGCAGCTCTAGCTTTTGTCCAGCCATTCAGAGAGTTCGGAGGAAGTGATTTCAGCCACCTTAGAGCTTTATCAGCAAGGGAATGCTTGAACAGCTTGCATTTGAGGTAGTCTGATGGTACCCCATTAGCTTTGGTCGTCTCGCAGACCTCTTCAAAACTCTCTATGTGATCCATGGGGTTTTCAGAGGATAACCCATGGAAAACATGTCTCTCCACCAGATTGATCAGCTGCGCCTTAATCTCGAAATCGTTCCTCTGAATCTCAGGCACCCGAATAGCTGATCTATTCTGATAGTACTGATGGACATTCTCCCCTTCTCCAATTCCTCTGTGTGGTGGAGCATTATGTCCCTGTGGTGGCACCTGTTGTGCCAAGAGCCTAGCAAACTCCTGCTGCATCTGCTGCATTTGCTGTTGAGCCGCGAGCGCTTGCGCAGCATTTGCAGCACGAATCTGCTCTATCTGGTCGAACAGAACTGTCTGAAGATCATTGTTACCAGCTGGGTTTTCGTCCTCCATGGCTGATTGAAGATTCTTCTGAGCTCTGTTGGTCCTTTCAAGTCTTGCTAGTTCTTCGTTAGTGTACGAAAGTAGAGGTTCAGTGCGATTACTTCTCCTCTGCATACACCTGGAAACACAAGCAAAGACAAAAAAAACAAAAAGAAAAACTAAATTAGAAAATACTTAGATGAAATTTGCAATTCAAATAAGATGGCAAACGTAATATGGTCCCCGGCAACGGCGCCAAAAACTTGATACACAGAGTTTTAACCCTATATTCTACTGCAAGTGCACAGCAAACGAAGTAGTTATTTAGGGATCGAATCCTCGAGGACCAAATTCACTTACACAACTTATTATAGAAAATTGAATTAAACTAAGCAGGAAACAAGAGTTAATGGTGATGTTAAAAATAAAAGACAAGATTGCAAATGAAAACGGTTTTAATTCCGATTAATAAAAATGCTAGGCTTTAGAGAATCTCAGGAAATCACTTTAACAAACCAGACAACTATTCAGATTCAGATATGCATGCATCTAGAACTCAAAACACAGTTTATAAATTATTCCACTTTCATGATAATAATTACTATCCCTAGAGATCCAAGAACCTATACTTTCGCATGGTCTCGGCTATCCTAGGCAAGCAGTACAGTTCATGTTTTGATTTGTTCACAATCAGTTTCTAATTCACTTTCGAGACTAGAACTTAATTGTTCATCAACAGTAGTTCCAGTGATTCACAGGCTTTTGGAATGTAAATCAACTTAAGATCTAGGATTAAGTGATCAGTTCAATCCTAGCTTTATGCCTAACAGTGATGAAGATGATAAAGATTAAACAACCTATTTGTGTCTGATTTATTGTGTGAAATCCATCGAAACCCTAAAACCTAACTCAAGATCTACTCAGACATAATTGAAAGAAAAGCAATAGCAAAAGATGAAGAATGCATAATAATATAAAAGAAATCAATAGGGTTCAGAAATCTTCTCAGGAAAGTAGTAGATCTCTTCTCCCTTGCTTACAATTGCGAAAAGCTCTCAAAAGTCTCAGTAAAAACGTGCTAGAAAAAGTGATTCCTTTTTTTAGTCTAAAAGAAATAGGGTTTTTATATGATAAAACGCAGAAAAAGGAAAATCCCATAAAATCAGGGAAACAGACCGGTCGGTCCGTTTGATGGACCGGTCGGTCCTCTTCAGAATCAGGTTTCTTCGTCTCGCCTGGACCGGTCGGTCTGAGTTGTCCAGTGGGTAGACCGACCTAACAGACCGGTCGTTCCATGAATCGTTTGATCGGTCTCGGTCTTCACGTGCAAAAAGGGACCGGTCGGTCCAACCACTGGACCGGTCGGTCCAGGGCCTTCATTTCACCGATTTTCGCCCATTTGCTTGAATCTTCGTTCCGAACGCGTGTAGCTCCAAATCCTCATGTATGGACCTAAATAAAGACTAAAGACAACTCAAAAGACTCTAAAACTTCATTAAAAACATAATTAGGGAAGTCCAAATTCTCATTATATCACTCCCACAGTTGTATATGCAGTTCATGAAATGAGCGCAGTCGGGGTCTCTCCAACTGCCTGATCAACTCTTATTTAATCAACTGAGCCAGCTATAAAGATGGTGCGAGGATTGCTTACAAGTGGAAAATGTATTGTCAAAAATATAGAGATCCTGTATAGATCACTGTGATTGTTACATTCAGTCAAACTGTACAAGCTAAGGCCCTAAAGGCAATATGGGACCTAAAAAGGGACTGTATATGGTAATGAAAAAATGCCTACTTCAGACAAAAACCGAGCACTAGGGAAAGAGGAATCTGCACAAGTCTTTAACTCCATGATCACATCTTCATCTATCTTGATAGAAAGATTCTCTTGCCGCCTTGAACCAAAAAGCCAGTCATCACTATTACTATTGTCTTCCTCCAACGACATGCAGGAAGGAACCCATTCATCAAACAATGTGTTGTACCGAGTTTCTTTGCTTGACTTATGCTTCTTTCTCTTCTTCAATTCAGAAGGAATAACAATCTCATCTCTCTCAAGAGAGATTGGTATTTCACTGAGACGATCAGCACCTGAAGTGGAGCAAACACGATCCTCTTGAGTTGGTAAGGCATCCGCTTCTTTTGGATTCTTGAACACAAACCGTATCCGTAGCGGATTACCAGCTACATGCGTAGCTACATATGATTACAAGTTTCAGTATATTCATATACTACGAGTACTGAAACTCAAGAATCCATGGAGGAAAAGAGCACAAACCTTTGATATGACTTTCAATGGCAGGAGAAGCTTCCCTTATTCTCTTCTTACTGTTTTGGCTACCATCAGACAAATAACCGACACTGTGAACCTGTTCTTCTGTCAAACAACTCTTCTCAAGCTGTTCGGATTCATCAGACACTTGCTGCTTGGTTGGATAATCCTTAACTTTAGGGAATTTCTCTTTCTTTTCTTTCTTCTCCTTCTTCCCTTTCCGGTGTACCTTCTTAGAAGGGACTATTTGTTGGCTTTCGATCTTTATAATCAGAATAAAGGATTTAGACTATAGAGGAACATTAAGGATTATCCACTAACAATCCAACCACACCCATATACGTGGGTCACAACACCAATCAATTTCAAACATACAACTATAACACGTCTTCTTGGTTGACCAAGACCAAATCCAATTATATGTTTACACGAAATAATACATCAACAAGCAAAGATATAGATTAATTTGACAGATCTATAACCATTAATTAATAAATTAAATCAAAAAGCACGAATATGATTATTGATTCTACGATTTTAAAACCTATGGCATAGCAATTATCAAGAAATTAGGATATAGGGACAATAACAAATCAAAATCCCACCGAAACATGAAATTAACATGTTTAGGCGAGAGAAGACCGTGCGAATCAATCATTAAGAACTGAGTGCTCGACGAACCTTAGTCGATTCGACCAAGTTCTGACCCTTCGCCCAGTTCCTCGCATACACAGGCGGTGGACTTGTGAAATATCTCGACATCGTTTTTTTTAATCTCTCTCTCTCTCACAGATCGAATCGGGTTAATGGCTAAAATCGGACACGGAACAAAACTAATCGAGCCTAGGGTTTCAGATCCAAGCCTAAGACACGGAGCGCGAATTCGTCAAGAAACGAGAGAACGAAGAAGATAACCCTAGTTTTTGTTTTCGTCGGATTCGAAGGGGAGAGAGAGAATAATAACCAATTTGCGGATGAGAAAGTAAGGGAGAGGGTAAGGTCTCTATTTAAAGACGCGTGAAATACTCAGATCCGCCGACTAGGCCTATACTCACGTTTTCAGAGGAATAAAGAGGAAACCCTAATCGTTAAAAGGATTCATACTAGGGCTATTTTCGTAATTTCAATATGCATCTCCGTGACGCTCGGTCCGAGATTGCTACGTAATGCGAAATACCCTTTTTATCCCTTGCGGCTTAGTGGGCTGGGTTTTTATAATTGGGCTTAAATGATTTAAAAGCTATAATTTGCGGAAAGTAGTCTATATATATAAAAGTTGATGCTATAGCAATTAGAATTAAAGTAAATTCGATTGGTCCACGTAAGCAATTAGAATTAAAGTTAATTTTCTTTTGTGGATAAATTATAAAATATTTTTAATTATAAAGTAATTCTGATAAAGTGGAAATATCATAAAAGATTAGGAAATTATCTAAAGCTTTAATAGTTATATTAATTTTTACTTAAAAATAAAAACAATATAAATAATTTACAATTGTATGTAAACAAAATTATTTAACCAAACTGATACAAATATGTCAATGGGCAACCCTAATTTATTGAATCGTGCTCTCTTCTTATATTTATAGGATTGCCCAACCCACTAATCATCCACCATCTACATCGTTCTTCTTTCAAACAGGTTTCTAGAATTATTAGGTTTGATGTTATGTTCACCGATTCCTTCTTACAGTTTTCTGTATTTGCTGCAGGTTCTCGGTTTATCAAGTAAGTTGCTTTAAAATATATCTATGATATTTGTAAAGCTTATGATCTAAAATTTTGTTTCTTTTATTGTCTTATCTTCTAATTTTGTACGAGTTTCAGGTTAAAACGACTCTTCTTTCTTTTTTGTTTGAATTTTGTTTGCTTATCGAATCTCATTCAATTTGCTTTTTTTTTCTTATCTAGGATGAACGAAAGCTAAATCGATTCTTTGAAAATACCTTAGTTTTTCTTAAAACCTACACTACATGTCGCTGCAATTTTAAAACATAACTTTGTGATCTTCTTTTGTATTAGGTTGATAGCGATGACTTTTGATCACCGCTTGGGATTGATAAGAACAGAGTAATAACGTTTGTAGCAAGTAACAAGAACAAGGAACTTTGTTGGCAATTAAGATTGCCTTTGTTTTTGGCTTTTCATTTCTTTAAATAGAGAAACAGAAACAACTTGGAGTAGTGACTCCTACAAAACATAGAACGTGGAAAATGAGGAAGAGTGGTTCCTAAACAATAGGATGACCAAGTCTCTTCTTATTTTGCAAGAAACAAATAACAGAAATAATATAAAGAACAATAACCACGATCGATTATTGCGAGTACTTCCGGTTAGGGATTATGGTCCGGTTTGATCGTCGGTTTGGTTCTCTTGACTCTGCAACCGCATCATTACTCCTCCCGTCGAGAAGAACCTTGTCCTCAAGGTTCAGAGAAGGGAAGCTTTGCTTCAACTGATCGAAATCCTCCCAAGTAGCGTCTGTGGTCGGTAAATCTTGCCACTGCACAAGGGCCTCAACGCTGTGCTTGCCGTCCACTGTAACATCCCTAAACTCCAAGACCTGCGTTGGTCTTAAACGGAGAAAGCCGGAAGAGCGAAGGGGTGGAAGAGTTCCCGACGTAGGCGTGTCGTCACCGACCCGCTTTTTCAAGAGAGAGACATGGAACACATTGTGAACACGCGTGCCTTCGGGTAACTTAAGGCGATAAGCCACCGGGCCCACACGAGCTTCCACCTGAAACGGGCCGAAGTACTTTGTAGCTAGCTTCTAGGACGTTCTCCGAAAGATGGTGTGTTGACGGTGTGGCTGCAAGCGAAGAAAAACCCACTCACCCACCTCAAAAGAAACATCCCGCCGCTTGGAATCTTCTCCTGGTCCACTTTGACACCATCACCGGAGATGATATGTCCAAGATATTCCAACTCCGCTTTACCGAACTCACACTTTTTCAGCTTCACAAAGAGTGTGTTCTCGTGCAAAAGCTGGAAGACGATCCGAACATGCTCCAAATGATCTTCCCACGAGCGGTTGTACACCAGTATATCGTCAAAAAAAACAAGAACAAATTTTCGCAAGTGTGGTCGAAATACCGAGTTCATCAGTGACTGGAACGTAGATGGCGCATTGCACAACCCAAAGGGCATAACCGTGTACTCGTAGTGTCCGTTGTGCGTGCGAAAAGCCGTTTTGTGGATGTCGGGTGGGTGAACGCGTACTTGATGATACCCAGCCGTAAGATCGAGCTTTGTGAACACAGACGCTTCGTGTAACTCATCTAGCATATCATCAACAGTTGGGATGGGAAATCTATCCTTGACTGTGGCTGCGTTGAGGGCGCGATAATCCGTACAAAACCGCCACGATCCATCTTTTTTCTTAACCAAGAGTACCGGTGATGAGAATGGGCTCGAGCTTGGGCGGACTAACCCGGAATCGAGCATCGCTTGAACTTGGCGTTCAATTTTTTCCTTCTGGAAATGAGCGTATCGGTAGGGCCTGACGTTGATAGGGTCTGAACCTTCCTTGAGAACAATATGATGCTCAATATCTCGTTGTGGTGGTAGTGAGCTTGGTGTCTGGAAAACGCTGTCGAAGCTCTGCAACATGCGACGCATCTCTGGTGGTACAATGGGCAATACGGTGTCGTTTGACTCATGTAGGCGCAGGGCAAAGCAAGTCTGGCCCATCTTTGCTTCTCTGCGAATTTCGTCATTATGGGCCTGTGCAATCGAGTTGGGCTTAAGCCCAGTAATAACCCTTTCTTTTCCGGCCCATAAAATGTTGAGGTAGCGCTCTTTCCAATCGCAGATAATCGGACCCAGCGTCTCCAGCCATTGAATCCCGAGAACGACGTCGAGACCTGTGAGAGGAAGCATAAAGAATTTGATGTTGAAGGACACACCTCCCAGTTCCGTATGCACATTCCGATACGAACCACGGCAGCGCAGCGGGTGGCCATCAGCGACCTTAACCGTGAAAGGAGTCGTTGGTGTGATCCTCATGTTAAGTCGATTGGCGGCTTGTGAACTGATGAAATTGTGAGTGGAGCCGCTATCGATCAAGGCGATCATCTGTTGGTGTTGCACCGAAGTGAGAACGCGGAGAGTGCGTGGCGTATCCCAACCTGTGAGGGCTTGTAGCAAAATTTCCGGTCCCTCTGCCTCGTGGAAGACCTCCTCATCTTCCTCCTCCATATCGGTTCCCTCCATGAACAGGAGTTGTGATTTACGGCATCGATGTCCGGGAGTGTACCGCTCATCACAACTGAAACATAATCCGAGACTCCGCTTCCGCTTCATCTCCTCCCAACTTAATTTCTTTGGTCCGGTGGAATCTCGTATGGTGGTGGTTTGCGGCGGTGCTGCAGGCGGCGCAGGAGCATGTGTACTCGATGCTGGTGAAAAAGGCCGCGGAGAAAATGTCTTTCGTTGTCTCTGCAGCTGATCGTCACGGAGCCGGGCTAGATTGATGACAGAACGCAATGTCGTTGGTGAAAACATACGCACGTTGTCCGCGATAGAGTCTTTCAACCCCCCAAGAAATGTCCCTACCAAGGCTTGTTCGGACCAGTTGTCGACTTTGTTCATCAACCGCTCAAATTCTTTCTGGTAGTCGCGCAGTGATCCGGTTTGACGTATCTTGGACAAAGCTTCATGGAAATTTTCCCCTTCGGATGGTCCAAAGCGAATCCATAGCTCGTGTTCAAATGTCTCCCAAGGGGCGGTGTTCGGGTCCAAGTGCAACGCCTTGGAGATGGCCTGCCACCAACTGTTTGCTTCGGAGGTAAGGTGATACGCAGCAAAACTCACCCGTTGTCCCATTGGTATCTCGTGAAAGGTGAAGTATTGTTTGATCTTACTCAGCCACTCCGCTGGATCACCACCATCGAATCGTGGGCAGTCAAGTTTAATCTGTCGAAATGGATTAGCCGGTGCTAGAAAGATCGGTGCGGCTTCATCTCTCCTTGGTGGGATCGGCAGTTCCGGTCGTGGAAGAACTGGAGGTGCGTTAGAATTGGTACCTCGGTCTTGGGTCATCATCTCCATCAACCTCTTGATGGTATTCTCCATTGATTGATTCGACTCTTCCAACCGACGAAACTTTTCTGTGGTGTCCCCAATACCCGTTTTCAAATGATGAATCTCATCGGTGATGAAACCCAACCCTTTCTCTAACTCCTCAATACGGTCTTTGTTGTTGGCCATGGTTACGTGTGTTGATGATTTTTTTGGTGGAATTGTGAAAACGTGGTGAAAGAACAGAAACGAAAAATTGGATCTAGCACAAGTGCTCTGATACCAATTGATAGCGATGACTTTTGATCACCGCTTGGGATTGATAAGAACAGAGTAATAACGTTTGTAGCAAGTAACAAGAACAAGGAACTTTGTTGGCAATTAAGATTGCCTTTGTTTTTGGCTTTTCATTTCTTTAAATAGAGAAACAGAAACAACTTGGAGTAGTGACTCCTACAAAACATAGAACGTGGAAAATGAGGAAGAGTGGTTCCTAAACAATAGGATGACCAAGTCTCTTCTTATTTTGCAAGAAACAAATAACAGAAATAATATAAAGAACAATAACCACGATCGATTATTGCGAGTACTTCCGGTTAGGGATTATGGTCCGGTTTGATCGTCGGTTTGGTTCTCTTGACTCTGCAACCGCATCATAGGTTACAAAAACAAGAAAACACCGAACAAGGGAAAATAGGAGATCAAAACAACAAACAATTAAAAGTTATTAATTAGTCTTTTTTAAGCGATGATCTCTCTAAGACCATTGTTCTTTTTTTTACAAAAATTATTACATAGGAAATATATGACTAATGAAGTCGTAAATATCCCTCGCATGCAAAGTTCATTACCCGGTATTGCGATTGTCCTCATGTAATATTAATTATGATTTAAGGTAGTTCTCTTTTTTCATAAAGATAAACTCTTCTGATAAAATCTTTTCTCTATGTCCTTAGTTTGTTAGGTATTGTTAAGTAATATTTACTCTGTGTGGGCTTGCTTTTAGTTTTAATCCATATATACCAGATGGTTTACATAGATTAATGAGGGTTTAGTTGAATATGATCTTTATTCTCTGATTTCGTAATGTCTTGATTTTTCTGAATGTTTTCTTTCAGTTTGGTTTGTTCTATGTGTTTATATTGTTTTATTTTTTATGTGTCTTAGTTAACCATGTATATATTATTTTTGGATCTATTGTTGTTTTGTTTTTGGTTCGCAAGATTCGTCATCAAGTATAAGGTATGCAATTTTTTTAATTTGATAAGCCAGACCATAATTTCTTATATTCATGGTGTCTTTATATATTATATTTATTGGGCTATTTGGTAGTACAATCATGTTAGCTCGAATTGTGTTTTTTATTTTTGTTGCCTAATTAACAAGATACCTCCGGTATCTTTTTGGGATTCTTGAATTATTTGTAACTTAGTACACTGTAAGTTGAAATTCTTAGTGATTTGCTGATATATATATACACATATATCTAGCAATATAAGGTTGAATGCTATTGATGCATATTAAAATCCTAATGCAATATTCTTCGATTTGATGGTGTTACATTATTTTTCGTTTTTTTCTATGGATTCATCATGAGTCATGATATCCCCTAACTACGATGCATGTTTTCTAGAATGGGTAATCTACTTTTTACTCTTATTGGTTGACGCCATAAAGGATCTATTGTTGTTTTGTTTTTGGTTCGCAAGATTCGTCATCAAGTATAAGGTATGCAGTTTTTTTAATTTGATAAGCCAGACCATAATTTCTTATATTCATGGTATCTTTATATATTATATTTATTTTTCTATTTGGTAGTAAAATCATGTTAGCTCGAATTGTGTTTTTTATTTTTGTTGCCTAATTAACAAGATACCTCCGGTATCTTTTTGGAATTCTAGAATTATTTGTAACTTAGTACACTGTAAGTTGAAATTCTTAGTGATTTGCTGATATATATACACATATATCTAGCAACATAAGGTTGAATGCTATTAATGCATATTAAAATCCTAATGAAATATTCTTCGATTTGATGGTGTTACATTATTTTTCGTTTTTTTTTCTATGGATTCATCATGAGTCATGATATCCCTTAACTACTATGCATGTTTTCTAGAATGGCTAATCTACTTTTTACTCTCATTGGTTGACGCCATAAATTTAACTCTTCGACCCATATGATTTACTTGCAAAGAAGGTAAGATTCCTTTCAACTTCTAATGTAATTTAACCATAGTCTTCGACATTGCAAAATTCCTATGTATTTGTTAGTCTTCCTAATGAAACTGAAATTGTTAACATTATGATATGGTTATCTTGATGTATTGTCTTTCATACTTATAATCACTCAAGTGGTGATCACTTTTGTTCCACCGAAGAAAGGAGGGTGTTTAATAGAGAATAAGTCCTACTACATAGTGTAGACCAAAGTTTTCTATGCTTCCAAACTTGAGGCGGATTCTTCAAGGTGCTTACTCTTTAATTTTTCTTGGGTCGAACGAGAGAAATTCATCCCTAGGTACTTTGTATTTTCTCAAGCTTTGAGTTATATGTGTTTGCTGATTTCGTATTATGCCCAATGTGGTTATATTTGTAGAAATATTATTTTCTTTGAAGCTGCTAAAGTTTATGATATTAAAATACCTTAGAGTTTTTTTGTTTTGATATTTAATGGAAGAAATTTGATGGCTTAAATTTATAATATTTTTGGGGTGCATATAGTCCAGTTTTGTTCATGAGCTAGGAAATGATGCTGAACATAAATACATCAATTTGTTTTGATCTTTCTCTTCTCAATTTGATTTAATGTGTTTGGCAGTAAAACGACAGTGTTATATATGAGGGGTCGTATCATGCACAATCTATATGCATGAACATTTCCTATGTTTTGGGATTAAGAAGAAAGGCAGAGGTGCCTCTATACATAAGAAGATCTATCCCTTGAATACTATGGTGGATATGGAAATATAGGAACAAGATTCTCTTAGAAAGGGAATATTTCCTTGCTACTGAGTCCATAAAATAGGTGTGGGAGGATGCAGAGACTTGGTTCTTGGCACAAGAAATAGAGAAACAAGAAGAAGGGAGGAAGAGGTTAAATGATCAAGTCAATGCTTCTAGATGGAAGCCTCCCTCAGCCGGTTGGTTAAAATGTATCATTGATCATCATTGGGGTAAGGACAGGAGTTTGGTGGGGGATCATGGGTGCTCAGAGATGAAAAATGTCAAGTGAGGCCGCATAGTCGGAAAGCTTTTGATACCACATAATCAAAGTAAAACTTTAATGTGGAAGATATGGTGTGGACAGTTGAAAGCATGAAGTCTTTGCATTTTGAAAAGGTTATTTAGGCTGGCCAGATACAGAAATTACAGGTGTAGTTTTGAGATACGAGCATGGCTAAATTACAGAAGCCATGCGTGGGCAGTGTTAAAGGCTCTGATAGTGTTGAAGGAAAGAAGAACTGAGTTGTTACGTCACGGGTTCCATAAATTTGACATGTTGATGGTTGTTACATCACGGGTTCCACTCCACCAGCAATTTAAATATGTATTCAAAGACCGAATAGATTCAAATGACGGGAGAATCCATACTATATTGTAGTTGATTGTCAAAATATACCCACGTGAAGGTAAGTATAATGATCTCATCTTTTTAAGATCTTTTTCTGAAACCTTTCCTACCAAGTTAATCTCAGTTGTTTCCCTCATTCTGCTTCTGATCAAGGTACGTAATTTCATATTTGTAATTGATTGGTTGGTGCTTAACAAAATCATGAGATAATTACGGTGTATCTAACGGTGCTTTAATTGACTTATGCTTCCATAGTCGATATAACATATCGATGCATCATGCATGGTTTGTACTGTGTAGATATATGTTATATTGGCTTTTGTTTAATCTATTCTTGCATGCGCGTATAACAGATTGATTGATTTTTGTTTTAATAAATTATTTCATGCTTTATGAGCCATGCTTTTAAATGTATTATATGTATCAAGAAAATTCTTTGATTAACCAACGATTTATTTACTTTATTAGTTAGATTTTTCATTAATAGGGTAACATGTATTTCTTTTATAATTGTTTGAGACGAGGTTTGTCTCTTAGTTAGCCACAATAGTTTTAATCTATGCTCCAATAAAAGTAGTCTATACTATATAAAAGTTGATGCTATAGAGCTCCTAGACCGTCCACCTAGGATTTTAGAAACACGATCTGATTGGTACACGTCGTTAGTTAACATTATTTATTTTTCTTCCTTTTTTAAAAAAGTTCGATAATAGCAACTAATATTCCATATTTCTCTTTTCTTTTAAATATCGATATTAAAAAATATTAAAAACCGAAATTATAAACTAAGTTTTCCTTCTTTTTAAAAAATTGAAAACAAAATTGTCAACTTATCTTTTCTATTTCTTAAAAAAATCCATATTAACAATTAATATTCAATATTTCCTTCTCCGCTACAAAATTGGTCCACGTAAGAGATTATAATTAAGTTAATTTTCTTTTGTTGTTGATAAGATTTTTCTTCCTTTAAAAATTAGTATTTTATAATGTTTTCATTAAAAATAACCTATATATTTTGGTATTAGGAATTGGAAAGTTTCACTTTTTTCGTTGTTTATACATATAGAGAGAAAATTATTAGGCATCTTAAAACAAAAAAAAAATCAAACAAACTTTTCTTATGAGAATTTTCTATACAAATTTTCGCAGATTTTATCTTCAAGGTATGATAATTTAATTCGATATGATTGTTGTTCGGATTTTCTTTTCATTACTGTTTTTGTTTTGATGATATATATTATGATAGTTGTTCTTTGTGTGTTTTTTGCTTTTGTCATATTCGTAGGCTTTAACAAGGTAATTTTTAATGATATTTTTTAACTTTTGCTTAGTGATTTGTTGATGAATTTATACCAATAATATCTCTTCTATTTTTAGTATTCAACGTTGAATATTAATGGACGATTTATATGTGGTCAAAATTGGTCAAAATTTTGGTATGAAAGTGCTGGATGATTTTAGTGTTATCTAAAATTCTGTTAATATTTGCTTAACTAATTTAGAAAAAAATATTCCATTGTAGCAATTAGGTAGATCTTTGAAAAGTTCGATGAAGCCAGGTTGTCATTGTTTGCCATGGTTAGGGGTGTGCAAAAAATCCGAAACCGAAAAACCAAACCGAACCCGACCCGGAATTATCCGAACCGAACCGAACCCGATTTTTAAAAATAACCGAATGGGTTTTAAATATCTAAAACCGAAAAACCGAAACCGAACCCGAACCGAACCGAAAACCAAATGGGTACCCGAAATATAAAATTAACCTACATATATTTACATTTGAGATAAGATATGTTCATATACTTTAGACAAATTTTATAATTTTAATAGTTATTTTTGGTTAACTTGGAAATTATAGGTATATTTGGCTAAAAATAATCAATTTAGTTAGGTATATTATTTGAAATTTTCAATTTCTTTTTATTATTTTCGGATAACTTGAATTGAAAATAATTAAATCTAACCAAAATCGAAAAACATTTACGTAATTATGAGCATCTCGGATAACCGAAACCGAACCCGAAACCGACACTAACCGAACCGAAACCAAATCGAAATTTTAAAATACCCGAATAGGTATTTTATTCTTAAAACCGAAAACCCAATAACCGAACTAATCGAACCGAAACCCAAATGGTTATCCGAACGCCCATGCCTAGCCATGGTGTTTGGGAAGTCCATCCAGTGGTCGTGGTTGACAAATATTTTCGCTACAAGCCAATATCATATGCCTGCGTTTTGTGTGCATCTATCGATTGACTATTCCGTTTACTTTGGATCATGATCGAGGTATATTTTTTTTTATTCTTTTTCTATTTAAGATTGGATTTCTATTTTCGGATCCTCATATTAAGTTAGTATAAATATCAGACTTACGCCTCTAAATTTAAATTCGGTTGCGTTTATGATATTCTTTTATAGTTTTAATCTTTTTTCCAATATAATAAGACATGAATTCAGTTTCTTATGCTCTCCCCTTGTGAGTTTACGGTTGTCTCTTCTTTGTTTCTGGTTCTATGTGTGATCTATATCTTTTTGATGTTGAATCAAAATTTTAGTCGGATATGTTGTGTGTAATGAAGTTTTGACTTTTTTTGTTAAATCTATTGTAGAGAATATGTCAGAGAGTTTAATCACCAAAGCTTGGTGGCGGAGGAAAACAAAAAAACGTGACTGGTCTTTGAAACAGAGAGAGAGAAAGAGAAAGAACAATAAGGTTAGATAAGAACCGAATCTGAGAAGAATTATATGGTAAACCTTAGATTGAGTGTTTTTGAATCGAGTCTGGGAAGGAGAAAATTAAGTTTTGTGATTATTTAGTATTGATTTTTATATTGTTACATGATCTTATTATTTGTACAGGTCTACCGTATGTTGCTATTTTACGTTAGTATAGATAGTATATTCTTATTACCGGCTAGATGTTACCACATAGTTGAAACCCCTAGCCTTTTTTTTTCACCGGTCCTAATATAATTCTTCCATCTTCTTCTTGGAACAAGTTCATAATAATGAATTATTTCTTCGTCTTATTGCGCCAGGTTGATCGTGATGCATGAACATAAGTGATTTTCTAAAAACTTTTGATCTCCGTATGAATTAATCCCATAATTCACTCTTTGAATTTAGTTGATTTGTTTTGTTTTGTTTTGTTTTTATGGAGCAGGCCAAGGGATTTGGTTCATCAATTCATCGATTAGGTTTCTTAACGTTTTAATATTATCCTCTCTTTTATGTTGTTAACGTGTTTTCTTCTTCTCCTTTATATAGATTTTTAATTTAGTATTGTTTATGTTCTCTACTAAACCACATCAACCGTAACAATTTAATGTGTTGCTTCTTTTTGGTTGAATGTAGTATTGACCCTTTGTTTCTTTTTAATTCACCTAAGAAAATCAGGAATTTCAAAATTATTTATGATCATTGTGCAAGTTAGTATCTAAAATTTGTTGTTTTGTTTGTCTTGTGCTCGAATTTAGTTTAATTTTCAGAATTTGTTGTAATCAACTATAACACCATTTCTTTCTTTATTGATCATTGCAATTCACAACTTATGATCTCAAAGTTGTAATGTATGTTCTCCTCTTTTTTGTTTCTAACTTATGGGAGATAGATGGGAAGGCGCATCAACCGCGGAGAAATCATCATCCTTTGTGGGAGATTTTATCATAAGCACCCTAACAAGAGAAAAAGAAAAGTTGAGGAGGATCATGATAATGGTCGTGATTGTGCTTCCACCTCCAAGGTCCATCTGAAGCTAAACAATCCAAGAAGTGATATGTTGCATTCGCAAAGCCAGAATTTGCATCTATCATGAAGAACAATTTTCCCAAGCAGAGAAGGCATTTTGCTGGCAAAAGCAATAGGTGTGGTCCAATCATATTTAGAGGTAGCTAGGAAGATTCTACTTGGTTCTTTAAAAAAGCATGTGTCCCTGTATCAAAACGCAGGTGTACAGATGAAAGCGGTGAGGGAGTAGTTGTCGTGGAACTTCAGAGGCTTCTACGAATTTTAGGTATGCTTCAGGGAGAGGTTCGTCCTGACTTGTGAGTGAGTCGGCCTAGGAGAGCCTTGCTTGATAATTCATCCAAAGTGCTCTTCTTTCCTGGTTTTATTAATTGTTTTATCTGAGTAAATAAATTATGTGGTTTCTATAATGTTGCAGCTTCATGTTTTATGACAACAAACAAACCAAAAACTAGCGGTTGGATCATGCATGTGTATATTGCATCTAAAAGGTTTGAGAAAATGATTTGCTTTACAGGTTTGTCTTTAACTTCCAAAGAGGTTAATTCGAAACTTGATTATGAAACTCATGCTTGATTTATGAATCTCGAAACTTTACATACTTCTTATTTCGATGATTTTATATCCATTTGTGGGGTTTTAATGGCACTTTTGTTATTTTCCATGAAAAGTACCAAAAGTAATGACAATGGGATCACAACACGAAAATAAAAACAAGCAAAAACGATTTACAAAAAGAATAAGAATTGTCTAATGAAAGAACTAAATTAAGAAAATGGAAACATACATGTAATTTACTGGATTAAGTATCTTTTAATAATTCATTTTTTTAATCCGTAAGAAATGAGGAGCTCGAAGTTCAAATGAGAATTTGGTTTGGCTACAATATATGCATATTTTTATCTAATTTGAGGGGTAGTCAATACCCAAAATGTTGGTAAAATGTTAAGGATTTGTGTTGAATTTGCACAAAAAAAATATAACCAACTTTAAGTTGCTTGACATTATTAGCAAATGAAGGCTATACTTTAAGTTATGTTTGTAATAGTTACATAAAAAATCCAAAAATGGTTTGTTGAGAAAGCATTTAGAATGACCGAAAGAGATTAGTGTAGCAAAAATAAAAGAGATAGTGATAGAAGTAATTTATATCACATACTCACATGCACACAATAATATAATAGACTACCAATAAATTGTTTATGTAGATTAGTATTTTATACATGAAACTTGATAAATACCATGTACAGGTGGTACATCAAACCAAAGTAATCTTTCATTTTGGATGAGAAACTAATCTTTCATCTTGAAATTATGTTTACTTTTGGCTAAAACATACCCACGAATCTAGTTAATTTTAAGAATTTAATTATGTGATTATGGAGAGTCTTCTACGAGTAGACAGGTAGAATCATCTTTTGGGTGTATCGTATCCACCACGCGTTAAAGTCTTCTCTTACTTTCTAATCTACGGTTAGTTTTGGCGCCACGTGTGTACTTACGAAACTTAACGCAGTTTTGCGACACAGACGATCCCACCCTCACCAAATTATTCCCTTGACTCAATCTATCTTTCCATCTTCTTCTTCCTCTCATCGTTTTCTCTCCGATTAATCTGATCGAATAATCACCGCCCAAGCAAACAGACTCCGATCAACGATTCAGCGATGCAACAGGGAGATTACAGTTCGTACTATAACCACCAACAGTATCCTCAATTTCAAAATCCTACCCCGATTCCAAATCCCAATCCTAATCCTTCTCCGCCGGCACCAACCGTCGCTGCTCCCACCGATCTTTCTCGGAACACGTACGCATCGGCACCACCGTTCACCGGCGGTTACGGAAACGCCGATTACTCCAATTACTCCCAGAATTATCCTCCGTACAGTCAAAACACTGATCATGTCCATCCTTCAGCTCCCGCAACACAACCGCCTCCTCCTTCTCCTCCGGCGACGTCTTTAAAGCCTAATTCTTATTCATCCTTCAATCAACAACCGCCTCCGCCGAATCATCCACCTGCGTCCTCTTACGGATCGTTTGATTCCACTGCTCCGTATCAGCAATCCACTACGCAGCCGATGTATTACTCACCGTACGATCAGCATCAGACCTCCGGATATTCTCCTGCACCTCCTCCTCCTCCATCGAATCCTAATCCTGTTCATGCTCCGACTTACTCATCATCCTTGTACTCGACATCTTCCTTACCTCCTTCATACGAAAGACCATACGACAACAAGCCGGTGAAATTCGATCAACCTGCGTATGGCGATTACGGCCGTAGCAGATCGGATTTAGGCTCAGATCTATACGGGAAACGATCTGAGAGCGGAGGAGGATATCCAGCTTATGGGGATTCATATGGAGATGGTGTATATGCTTATGAAGGAGGTAAAGTTGAGCCTTACGGGTCTCGTGGAACTGCACCGAAATCGTCCAATTCGACTTTGTTCGACGATTATGGACGATCCATTAGCTCTTCTTCTGTTAGCTCGAATTCTGCCAAGATCGTGAGAGCTGTCCCTAAGGCTGATGTGAAGGAAGATACCTCTGGTGGTGTGCAGAAATTCCGTGTCAAATTGTTGGCTGAGACCTATGGGCAAACCACAACAGATGTTCTTTGCCAGGTAATAATCCAATTCAAGTTGTAATTTTGCTTAATCTTGTTGAAGCTATTGACGTTTGTGTTATCAGATTGGTTTGGATGGTCTTCGTATGCTTGATCCAAGTACTAGCCGAACTTTGAGAATATATCCTCTTGAGAACATCACAAGATGCGAAGTAAGAGATTAGCTTACCTTCTTCCCAATATTGTTTTGTTGGTGCCATTTGCATGAATGAAAGTCTTATGGATATTTTTAATATCTTTGTATCAGAAACTAGATTCTTCTATTCTGGCTTTTTGGTCCAAGACTCCGGTGGACATTGAAGCTAGACGTATAAGACTGCAATCAAATAGTTACACCACCAACACCCTTCTGGACACAGTGACAGCTGCAATGTTTCAGGTTCTTAAACCTGCATGTTTTATATCATTTAGGTTCAAGTTTCAGTTTCATCTTATTAATCCAATATTTTCCTGATGGTGGGTTTAGGCCAAGGAGATTGGGGGAAGTAGCAGGCCTACTGTCTCTGCAAAATTGGTAGAACAATCTGCAGAGAAGAAGAAAGGATTGGGTGATTGGATGAACATTATAAAGCCTGTGAACGAGGAGAAAGATCATTGGGTAGGATTTTTTCGTCCCTTTGGATAATTAATATTACTCTCTTGTTGTCAAATCGATAGGCTAGGGTAGTTTTGGTGGAAAGAAACATTTCCGTTCTTATCAGTCTTGGTTAGTCATTGTTCACATGCCATTTATTTTTGGCTTCAGGTTCCTGATGAAGCTGTTTCGAAGTGCACATCATGTGGGTCAGATTTTGGTGCATTTATGCGAAGGGTATTATTTCCCCCTGATAATCTAATCTGGAATTAAGTTCTCGGCCATGTCGTGACTGACAAACCTTATGGATTATTATTTGTATTTCAGCATCACTGTAGGAACTGTGGTGACGTCTTCTGTGACAAGTGTACTCAAGGTAGGATTGCTCTCACTGCAGAGGAGAATGCTCCTCAAGTCCGTGTCTGTGACCGGTGCATGGTATGCTCTGCTCATTTTTCATTAAGTTGAGGAATCATGTTTCTTGGTTGCTTCTAGTTAAAAGTGTTTCTGCTTATATGAATTTGCAGGCAGAAGTTTCACAAAGGTTGAGCAATGCCAAGGAATCCGCTAGCAGGAACGTGAGTGTGCAGAGCCATGAAGACCTTGCTAGGAAGTTACAGGTGAGCCTATCTCCCAGGGTTCTTTATTAAGTTTACGTTTTGGAATTTGTGTTGCGTTCTGGCACAATCTATGTACTTGTTTTCTGAATTTGGATATATTTGCCACAGGAGGAAATGGAGAAGAACCGCAAGTCTTCATCTGGTAATTTTATATGTTTAATGTACTTCATACTTTTAATTTGGTGTTTCTGGTCGTTTATGGTTACTGAGAATGATAGGTATGGTTTTAACAGGTTCGAGGGAAGGATCTGGGAAGCAGATGAAGGAAGTAGCTTGTCCAACATGCACAGTGCACTTGCAGGTTTGATTCTTTGATAACCCATCTTTCTTTGTATGATTTCTGGGCCCTATATTTTCTAGAACAACGAGAATAGGTATAATTACTTGGGTCAGTGTGCATGACCATATTGCAAATACATTGACGAAATAGAGACTAGCTAGACAAATGTTGATAATCTTACCATGCATCTATGAGATCTCTTTGACACAATCATAGGACTTGCCTCCTAGGATCCTTTATTTTAGAAATGGGAGGATAGAATTGTTACCTCGGAAAGAATCTAGTATCAAAGAGGTAGGTAGGATTGTCTATGAAAATGGGATCGTGGGGATTGTCGCTTAATCATATGAACGTACACTTAGTTAAAGCAAGTGGATATAAAGACTTTAGACAGTTTGGAAATTTGAAGTTTGCTTTATTGTAGTATATCTTGATAAAATGTATGCGGTTATGAGATTGTTTCCATTTGAATTGCAGGTTCAGGTTCCAATCTCAGGATCAGAGACCATCGAATGCGGGGTTTGCCAAAACCCTTTCCTTGTGAGCGCGCATTGATCTTCCTGGCCGCTTTTTTTGGTTGACCTATATATATCAACAATTAAAAACAAAGAGATTTGGTTTATTGAATTGGGTTTGATCACACCAAAATAAGTTGTTTGTCCCGTCTCTTGTGGGTGTTGCTTCCCCTTTTGTGTGTATATGAAAGTCTTTCGAGTGATGAACAGTCTTATTTGATCTCTAGTCCGTCTCTTTAATGACTGATTAGTTTATTTACTTATCAAACCTTCAATGTCTCTGCGGCTCTGCCCATTCTCACGCCTCGAGAGTTATATACAAATTTTAGAGATATGTTTTCATTGTTCATGTGGAAAATAAGAACTCTTGTGCTGTTCTATTGTAGTATGACATTTATTTCTGTACGATCGATCCATAGTAATGCGACAATATTACATTGAGCAGTACGGTCCAGCTTCACTCAGCGACATAAAAAAAGAAAATAATCTTGAGGGCCATAACGTCGCATTGATTGGAATATCGGAATTCCTGGACGAAATGAATTTTGACCATATCTAGAAAAAAAAAATGAGATGTTATCTTTATATTTAGAATTATTTACGTTAGAGCACTCGTGAGTTTCTTTTTTGGCCCTCAAAGAATAAAAAATAAAGAATATATATATATATATATATATTTGTGTGATATTGTTATGAGCCTGTCTCTTCTCCTAGAGACTATGAGGCAGTTTCAATGGCCTATGTGGTGCAATGCCATTTGAAGTAAACTTTTTTTTTTCTTGGAATTCGATTGATATGATTTTGAGTATTGATTTTTTTTTTAAATTTTTTTAGAGATTTGTGTATTTTTATCAAACGTCGAATCTCTTCAAATGTGAACAATATATTTGGCAAAATATGGCAGAAGTGAAGATTAGAGCCGACTTAATTGTCTTTTATATGACAGAAGTAATATTACATTTTTTTTATAATCCTCTATTTTTATATATATAGACTTACATTGATTATTTTCCATTTTGCAACTATTATTTTTTTTTTAGGAGACTACCATTAGAGACAAATTTATTAACAATCTTTTATTGAGTCTCAAACAATAAACTAATAATAAAAATAACATTAAAATATGTTTTACGATACCATAAAAATCTCACCAATGTGCATACTCTTATTGTTTATTTTGAATTCAAACTTTTTCTCCAACTCTTCATTTCTTCGGTGTGAGAAATCGTTCTTAATTCAAATCTCACAATTTTGCTTGTTGGATTGTTATAATGAGACCATCTCGTATTGGATTTCTTTCCACTGATATATAGAAACGTGCAACGTACTAGTTTTCCATGGCGTGATACGAATACGAGTGTGATCAGTAGTTTACTGAATATAAGGAAAGTCCGAAGTGTGTGAATGAAAAGAGGCCATAAGAGACAAGTATCATCTTCTTATAAACCATCTAAACCGCATGCTTGTCCACATTTCTTTTTGTTTTCTGTCTGAGAAAAAAACACTTTGTACTACTTTTGTCTCACATTCCTTTATATTCTGGAGCTTCATAACAAATTCTTTTTTTTCCTCATCAGACGTATAATAAAATATATAGAGTACTATGATGCAATATAATGTGGTTCCACGTTTTTGTTCGAAACTATTTCGATGTATTTTGTTTCCCCAACTCTTTTTTATTTTCTTTATTATCCATGCTTCCGCCAGCCGCTTACAACAAGTTCTAGAGCCAGGTCCGAGTCCAAGACCAGTCACATCACCAGAGCCTAACCCATGTCCAGGGCCAAAGCCAGGGCCAGCCCCAACACCAGCGCCACGTAACACGAAGTTTCCGGCGATATTTGCATTTGGGGATTCAATCGTAGACACAGGAAATAACAATTACATTTTGACATTGATCAAAGCTAATTTTCTCCCCTATGGCATGAATTTTCCACAAGGAGTTCCCACCGGTAGATTTGGCAACGGCAAAATCCCTTCTGATTTTATAGGTGACTTTGCCTCTTCTTTTATGATGTCTTTATAATAAACATTAAAACTGTGAATTTATCAAACTTGTACGTGAAATAGATAACCACGTAAGCTCACATGCCATTGATCTTCTTGGTTCTTTTCTTTCTTCCTTTTCTGAATTTTACAGCGGAATATTTAGGAATAAAACCAACTTTACCGCCACACTTGAGACCAGGGCTAACGCGGGAAGATCTCCTCACTGGTGTATCTTTTGCTTCGGGTGGTTCTGGCTACGACCCTTTGACACCTATAGTAGTAGTAATAACATGAGATTCCTTGGCTTTCCTGTTATCTCCTTTATTAATTTTGAAACCTTTTCATTTGATTTCATTTTGTTTTCTTGTGTTAACTTAAGAGGGCGATACCCATGTCAGACCAACTGACATATTTTCAAGAATACATAGAGAAAGTGAAAGGATTTGTGGGAAAAGAGAAAGCTGAACACATAATATCAAAAAGCCTAGCCATTGTGATTGCGGGAAGCGATGATCTAGCCAATACCTACTATGGTACACATGCAGAAGAATTCTTATATGACATTGATTCATATACCTCTTTTATGGCTAACTCAGCCGCAAGTTTCGCTATGGTAACGTTGAAACTAATCCTCTGCTCCAAACGGTTTATATACAACTAGTAAAACCTAACTAATATGGATTGATAAAATTTTGCAGCAACTCTATGAATCTGGAGCAAGAAAAATAGGATTCGTTGGCGTTCCGCCAATCGGGTGTATACCAATACAGAGAACCACAAGAGGAGGACTTAATAGAAAGTGTTCTGATAATATAAACATTTCAGCTCAGCTTTTCAGTACCAAACTCTCTACAAGTTTGCATTCAGTGGCTGAAACCTTGCAAAACGCCACTTTGGTGTATATTGACGTCTACTCTCTATTCACTCATATGATCCAAAATCCAAAAGAATATGGTAATATGCTTAGCCGCATTTTTGTATACTGTATACATATATGTGAATAAATGTGTAAATGAATTTGAGATTATGCTTATTTTTTGTTTGGGGAACTTTTGCAGGATTTGATGAGATTGATAGAGGATGTTGCGGTACGGGGCTAATCGAATTAGGTCCGCTTTGCAACCAATTTACATCGCTTCTATGCAGGAATGTATCTTCTTATATGTTTTGGGACAGTTACCATCCAACGGAAAGAGCTTATAGGATTTTAACCAAAAAGTTTATAGAGAGTGACATGGGTCCTTTCTATGACAAATAAATGTAGTTTTAAGATGACACCTTTGATTATGTAATTTGGTTAAATAAAAAGTGTGACTCGTTTAGTTCTCTGTCTTAATCCAAGAAATTTAACTGTTTTTTATATATACTTTTCACAACAATGGGACGGAAAAACGATGAGGAATTTATCAGTGAACTTTTACTATTGGAAACACTATTGTTTTAAAAAATCCTCTTTAGAAATAGAATAGCTAGAACATCCTTATTGGTCACATTTTAGTAAGTATCTTAAATATATTTTAATATCTATTTTTATTGGGTTTTGCACTTTTAGTTTTTAAGTGTCCTAAAGTTTAACTTTTTGGAGAGAAAATGTCTTATATAAGACACAAATCTTATATTTGAGACACAAATCTTACTATTTTTAATATATTTTATATTTGAGACACAAAATTAAGATTCACTAAAGTGACCAATAAGGATGCTCAGCATCTCCATCCAAAGATCCACATTATTGAGTCTTAAGAATATATTTAATATAAATTGTTAATGATGAAAATTTAAGACTTTTAATAAGTGAATTAAATTTTGTTGCTTCCATTGATGGATCTTAAAACTAGAAGATCTTAGAAAAAAAATTGTGTTTTTTTTTATCATAAACGGGATAAAACATGAGAAATTCCCTAGGATGCCACCAAACAAAATTTTTGTTCCTTAGATACCATTAGTTTTTAAAAGTTCGTTAGATACCAATTTTTTCAAAAAAAATCAAAATTTCCAAAAATACCACAAACACAAAAATTAATTTTAAAGGGTCTAGAATTTAAATTTTTGGGTTTGAGTTAACTATTATACAATTATGGTATAGTTTTAGGGGGTAGGGAGTAGGTTTAGGGTTTAGTTTTGATCATTTAAAACTAAATTTAATTTTTTGGTATTTTTGGAACATTTGAAAAAAGTGGAAACTAGAGAATTTTTAAAAATTTGTGATATGCTTGGAAAAAAAACTTTAAAAAGTAGTATCTATGAGAATTGCCCATAAAACATTCCCCTTTTTGTTTCTTTAATTTTTTTTTTTTTTTTTGCGAACAAAAACAACAGAAACCACCAGATATCGACACGTGTCCAGTGTCTAATACCAAAAGCCCATTTTTGATTTAATTGTTTTCCACATAAGCAACATTTTTTTTGTAAGATCCATCTAGGACTCATGGATGGAGATACTCTAAGGAGATGTATTGATCCTAGTATTTGAAGTGATTTGATATGATTTGACAAATCCTATGTAAGATCCCTTTAAAATCATCTAAATCCAAAAACAAAACTCAAATCTCTTTAAATGCCAGATTGAATACACCCCTAAGTAAAGAGTGTGAAAATGCTGTTAATTATCATGTGATGAATCCAGCCAAATCAAAAATCCATTCTTCGTCTTGTTTCACTTAAATTCATCTCATTCCAACAAAGACAGAGAGAGACAGAAAAATGATTGGTTTGAAACAAAAATATAACCAAAAAAAGTTACGATCATATCAAGGTCATTAAGCAAAAATCTAGAAAAAGGGCCAATCCACTAGGAACTTCCCTCCCTCATAGACAGTCGCACAGACATCAGTCAATACATAAGTATAAACCCTAACTCCAAAAATCCAATACTGAAGATTCAACAAAATTTCTTTCTCTTCATCTTTTATACCCCGAAAAGTCACGAGAGAGAAGTCCGACTGGGAACTGAATATAAGGAAAGTATCTCAAAATGTGTGATGAGAGAAGTCTTGAGAAACAAGCAACTTCAATCACGGCAACATAAATCGCATGTCCTAATCTACATAATGCATATATATACAAACATACAGTGGCAAACACTTGAATGAAAATTGTTTTACTACTTGTAGTAAAAGCATGAAGCAATCTTGTTTGATCGATTCTTGTTCATATTCGAAAATATTTCGTTTTGTTTTATTTCTCATATCCTTTTGTACCTTCGTGACACCAAACCATGCCCGAGTAGTCCACCGACGGCTCTGGCCATGGCCATCAAGGCCTTGGCCGTTTCCAGGGTACCAGCCACAGCCGTGGCCGTTGGAACCACCAGCACCAAGCTCACCACCAAAACCGGCCCCGGCTCCTGGTCCAGCTCCATGCCCACCAATACCACCTAAGCCTCAACCGAAGCCACCACCAGTACCTAGCTCATCTCCATGCCCACCAATACCACCTAAGCCTCAACCAAAGCCACCACCAGCACCATCGCCTGGCCCATCTCCATGCCCACCAAAGCCTCAACCAACACCAAGTCCATCACCAAAGCCACTCCCACCTAAGCCACCTGGTTCAAAACCTGTGCCACCACCCACTCCATCGCCAAAACCTGTGCCACCACCTACTCCATCGCCAAAACCTAACCCACCTGCCCCATCACCTAAGCCACCGAACAAAACCATACCGGCCGTGTTTTTCTTCGGGGATTCGATCTTAGACACTGGAAATAACAATAATCGAGGTACAAGGATAAAAAGTAACTATCGTCCATATGGTATGGATTTTCCTATGGGAGTTGCCACCGGAAGATTCAGCAATGGGAAGGTCGCTTCCGATTATATATGTCCGTACTCTTTCTCTCTAACGCTCCTTTTCTTTTGGCTTAATATGTGTTCTTTCCGTTGACATTGACTTAACTCATTTTTTTCCCCCAAAACATAATGGAAAGAAAAATAATCGGTCAAAATCGATTTTGGTGTTTACGACATAATTTTAAAAAAATTCCTATAACTAATTACTTTTTTCTCTTTGTTTCCTGATTCTACTAGCCAAATATTTGGGAGTGAAAGAGATTGTACCGGCGTATTTAGACCAGAAGCTACAACAAAGCGGCCTACAACAAGCCGAACTACAACAAAGCGATCTTCTTACCGGCGTATCTTTTGCTTCGGGTGGTGCTGGTTACATTCCTGAAACATCTAAAGCAGCGGTAAAGATCGAATCAATCCCTTAGATCATTTTTAGTTTTTGCACCGTTAATTATCGTTGATGTACTGATGGATAATTTGATTTGTTTAATCAGAAAGTAATACCAATGTTGGACCAATTAACCTATTTCCAAGACTACAAAGAGAGAGTGAGGAAGTTAGTCGGGAAAAAGAAGACTGATCAAATAGTATCAAAAGGAGCAGCCATCGTGGTCGCAGGAGGCAATGATATAATGTATACATATTTTGGAAGTGGTGGTCAAAGCGATAAAAAAGACGTCGACGCTTTTACCACTGTCATGGCTGATTCTGCCGCTAGTTTCGTTTTGGTACGTATTATTAGTATCTAGTTTCATATATATCCTCTTATATTTGTTTTTCCAAATTCATTAGTTTTACTCACAATCAGAATTTAATTTGCGAAAATTTCCTACGTTCGCACCTAAAAGTAAGGTAAAATTAAATTCCAGTCTAGCCTTTTAATTAGGATCATGGTCTTATAATGCTTTCAATTATTTATCAAGTTGAGCTTTAAATTTTTGAATCACTCTCTTTTTCTCTTTTTAATTTTGATTGGTGGCCATATTTCTTTTACCAGCGAAAACTCGTGTACTAAACTTAATATTTCGTAAAATTTGTTTATTGTTTAGGTGACTATATACATTAAATGTTTAATCGATCTAGTTTTTTCCATCTAGAGAGTTAACTATTGACTACAACTATTAGGTTATATTTTGAAATGTACGTCATTTGGAATATTTTGTACGAATTTATCACCCAAAACCATATTTTCTTAAACTAATAATAATGTAACATTTTTTAAATAAAAAACTAATAATGTAAATGTAAATGCAAATATTTGGGCAGCAATTGTATGGATATGGAGCAAGACGTATAGGAGTGGTCGGAACACCACCACTTGGATGTACACCATCACAAAGAGTTAAAAAGAAAAAGAAATGTAATGAAGAGCTGAATTATGCTTCTCAGCTTTTCAATTCTAAACTCTTGATTATTTTGGGTGAACTTTCAAAAACCCTACCAAATTCTACATTGGTTTACATGGACATCTACTCTATCATGAGTCATATGCTTGAAACCCCCTCGGATTTTGGTAAATTTGTTTTTATTGTGACAATTCATATGAATCTATATATTAAGTATTTTATAATACATGCTCATATGAATTTGGAAAAACTATGCATGCAGGATTTGAGGAGGTAAAAAAACCTTGTTGCAAAATATCAAAAATAATTGGAGGAGGTGTATTCTGCAAAAAGTCTACATCAAAAATATGCCCCAATACATCGTCATATGTGTTTTGGGACGGTGTGCATCCCACTCAAAGAGCTTACAAAACCTTAAACAAAATACTCATAAAAGAATACATCCACGTTTTATCTAATTAATAACTATTTTTATTACATTATTTATATTTTTATCTTACGGAAATAAACTTTTGCAATGTATCAATAATGTAGACATGAGCCGTTTCTTTGACTAATAATGTAATTAAGCAAACAACATTTGAGATAGTAGTCATGCAAGCTTTTTGTTTTGTCTCAAACGAATCCTCATGTTTGTAAAAGTGTATTGTATGTGTGTCGTAGTTTGGTACGTCTCACTTTAAAGGCAAGAGAGTAAATTTATAACCACCTCAAATGTGTCCGCGCTTTACTTTACAAATGATAAGCTTGCGAGAAACTCTTAATAAGCTAGCTTCTAGTGACTTATTAACAGAGCCGGCTCAATGTAAACTAATGCCTAAAGCAAAAATTGAAAATGATGCCCTTTAATCTACTAAAATGATAGAGGCAGGTTCGAACTCAGGTTGACAAGGAAGAGAGCTGCTACTTAACCACTACACTAACTATTTTATTCTGTAATAGATGCCCTGCTTTTCATTAATAAACATTGCTGCCTAACGCACTCAGCTTCACGTGCGTTAGGGCCGGCTCTGCTTATTAATAAAGACTGATTTTTTTTATTAATAATGTACATTTTAAAATTTAAAATTTTTACTTTAGATTTCAAATTTCAAACAAGATTTAGGTTATTCCCTTAGAATGTTTTTTATATGGTATAATCCATAAACATATGGAACACAATACAAAAAAACAGTTCATTAGTGACTACTGTTTGTGACTGCTTTTTCAGTCACTAATTTTCGCGACTAACTTGATATTATTATATAACAAATTTGCGACCACACAAAAATCAGCCGCAACACAGTCTCATATTTGTGATGGTCGTAAAAGAATCACAAATTAGCAACTGATTTAAGACAGTAATTCTCAGGTTTTCATGTAGCACAAATTTAGGACTTAATAGCGACGCTTCCAGTGGTCAATAATATGCGACTGTTTGGTTACCATAACATCACTCACTGATTAGCGACTACGATAATAGAGTCACAAAAGAGTCACAAGCATTTATGTCCACACAAGAGAACCAAAAAAAAATTATATGTCGGCATAATAGGACAGAAACAAAAACGTGGTAATTTCGAGTGTACCTAACTTCGATATCATTTCTACATGTAGTCGCATAAGCGTTGCAAAAGAGTCACAAATTTGCGACTACTTTGTTGGCGTCGCAAAGTAGTGTCAAACTCTCTCTCTCTCTCTCTCTCTCTCTCTCTCTCTCTCTCTCTCTCTCTCTCTCTCTGAGCTCCTTATTGTGAACAAAAAAATCATAAGAAAAAAATTCAGAAAAAATGAAAAAGGCAAAAAAAAAAAAACATAATGAAAAAAGAAAAAAAAAAGCAAAAAAAAAAAGAAAATGTGGCATTCATCATCCCGAGTTTGGATATACAACCAGATCGATCCATGAGTTTTGGCGGGGGTCGAGCAATTCATGAATTTTGTAGCTCCCCAAGATTTCGCCATCGGTAGTGGAGGTAAGATATACAGCCCTCGTTTCAAATGTCAAATTTTGCGCAAATCGAAACATGCTAGAATTGTTTCGAACCATTTGCTTAGTAATGACTTTATGGAAGGCTATTATGTTTGGAAAAAACATGGGAAGATTACAATGTAGTTGGAATAGGAATTAGTAGTAATTACGAGAATACTAAATTTAGTACCGGTAATCAAGAAATGAATTACGATGGCGGTAATGTTTATGTTGGGATGGTTCATGATGAATTTCATGGTTCTGCGCCATTGAATGATTATCAACATGAATGTGATCAAACCGGAAATGATTATGTTTATGAACCATTCGTTATGTCGAAAAACAATTCGTTGTGGCTTGTTATCTTGATCCCCTACAACTTACCCCCATATATGTGCATGAATATTGAGTATTTGTTTCTGACGGTATTGCATTCAGGACCTAATCATCCACAAGCGAGTCTTGATATTTTTCTCCTATCACTGATCGAGGAGCTAAAGAATTTATGGAATAATTGAGTTGAAGCGTATGATGTGTCATTAAATTAAAACTTCAACCTGAAAATTGTTCTGTTGTGGATGATAAGTGATTTTCCGGCATGTGGTATGTTGTCGGGATGGACGACACACGGAAAATTATCATGTCCCATTTGTATGGATGATACAAGTGCTTTCTAGTTGCCCACAGGTAGGAAGACGTGTTGGCTTGATTGTCATATAAGTTTTTTGCCGCAAAATCATCCGTTAGGAAAGAATAAAGTTAATTTTTGAAAGGTAAGCGAAGAACAAAAGTCGTCTAGCGGTCAGGCGTTTTTACACACGGCCGGGGCCATCAAAAACCCCTATGTACGTTGTAGCACAAAGGGTTATCGTATCCACAGAGAGGTTTGATTGATACACTAGGATTGCAATGATCCATTCTTAAGCTAGAGCGATGCTTTTTACAAGTAAACAAAAGATGGAACTATGAAACAAGTGAAAAGGATGGTTTTAATTTACATTGCTCTCGAAGAGACGAGAGTTAGACCATGGAAATTCTTATAGGCAATGAATCAAAGATTATCACAACTATCAAGGTTCTATCACGCACCGTTCTAGAACTCAAACACGAAAGTATAGTCAGCTAACTGTCGTCACGAAGGCTATCTATCTTTAGATCCTCGAATCCCAAATTTCTTTGCGAATTCGTCGAATCTAAACAAGCATTTAGTACGAGCTCGATATGTTCACAAAGTCCCTAAGCCAAATTTTCTTTGCGAATAGGTAACCTTGCCCATTTAGACTAGATTCAGGTTATTAATCCCACTGTCGTGGCTAACCAACAATCCTAAAATCAAGATTCTAGGTGATCAAGCTAGATTCAAGCATTGAGAACAGTCTAAACGAAGAACTAACGGATAACCTTGACAGATCTTTGATTTTATTGATTTCTCATCAAAACCCATGAAATCTCCATGTCCTAACAAGTAATTTACTCAGAAATAGATGAAGAAATCATAATAACTGAATAGAATTTCATAAAAGAGTTAGAGTTTAGAAGATACAAATGGTGTCACTAGGTGAAGAACATGAAGATCTCCCTCCAAGATCTTCAAAATCTCTCTCTCTCTCTCTCTCTCTCTAAGTCTCAAAACGAGAATAGATCTAGTTTTTACAAGTTTTCTAGATATTTTACAAAGAAAACAAGTTTAAACTATTTATAGAAGTGCCAAAATTAGGTCTGCAGGTCCGCCGTCGATCGACATTAAAGTCCTGTCGATCGACGCGAAGGCGTCTGTGGAAATATCTGAAAAACGCGTTGTTCTGGCTTCTTCAGGCTTCCTGTCGATCGACACAAATCCCTGTCGATCGACGGGAAACTCTCTGGAAAAACCCCTCCGGTAAAACGGCCATATCTCCTGAACCACCGATCGGAATGACTTCAAACCACTTCCATTGGAAATCTATCTCAAATACCTACAACTTTCATGAAGACCTCTGAAGCTAAATCCAAATGGAAACCGTTCTTGTAAGTCGATCTTTGAAGCACTTCGGATGGTTTCGGCACAAACGACTATTTTCCTGCAAAACACTACAAAAGACACACAAATACAAAATATACTATACAAAACCGACTTATATCATGGTTAAAAACGGGTAAAAACCATGATATATCAGGCACCGATTGTTAAATCGTACATGAACG
Organism: Draba incana; assembly: GCA_963576765.1. Lineage (NCBI taxonomy): Eukaryota > Viridiplantae > Streptophyta > Magnoliopsida > Brassicales > Brassicaceae > Draba > Draba incana. The sequence goes on from OY755206.1 coordinate 24,652,126, forward strand.
ATGAGATATCTAATTTCTCACCACACTACTTTCCGTCTCAAATTTCCATAGCTAGCAAAAGAAGGTAACAATTAAGTACCATAATATGTTTGGTTGTCTTTCATTCTCTTTAAAGCAGATGAATGAAATGGTAAATTTTGTAGGGCTTCTCGATATGAGGAAGGTGAAGTACCCGTATACAATGTACCGTGGCATATATATTTACTGAAATGGGTCGCACAATTGGCAAATATACTGAGTTTTGGTTTAAAGACAATGATTATAAGTGCACACATTCATTCTTTGCGTAATTGTGAGTATTTCCGACCGCTCGAAAGGTAATAATGTTTCATCCTAAATTAAATATAACAATTTGATCTATTTTTCATCGTTAAGTATATTTCTGTGTTGGAAACACAGCTTGGTGGACTATCTTATGATGAGGTCTCAGCGCAAAGAGATGATGAATTTCATATATGGATCTGCCAAAATGTAAGTATTCCTAATTACTTAATTAAGAAATTAATATTAAGCAATAGGTAATTGGATAATAATATAATTCTATGCTGGTGAATGCAATGAAAAATGAACAAATTTTCTCAATGTGGGTTCACGATATAACGGAAGGTCCTGAAAATAAGGCGAGGTCGTGGCCTATGTATTTTACGAGGGGGTATTTTTTTCACACGCGTGACCACAAAACACAAAGAAAAACAATGAATTATGAGGCATGTGCCCGATGCCAAAATTATTCTGACGCATCCGATAAAAATGATTTCTATGGGACGGTAGAGAATATTATCGAACTCCAATATCCCGGATTTGTGAATTTGAAGTTCATTCTTTTCTTACTGTCAATGGTATGACCCTACGTCCGACAAAGGGACCCTAAAAGGCGAGGTAGGCGTTGTCGATGTGCTCTCATCTCGGAGACATCCAAACTACAAACCATTCATATTAGGTACGAATTTCACGTTCCTCCAAAATTATTTTATATATGTTTGTACTAATCATGAATTTTATTCTTAACAACGTTTCAAGCTAATCAGGTTTGTTATCTTCCATATCCATATCCAAAGCGTCTTCGAAAAGTATGGTTATCCGTATTGAAAGTAAACCCGAGATATCATGTTCAAGGAAAGTACATCGAAAAGAGATGGTCATTTTGCAACAAACTGTTCACGAGGCAATCACGTCTATGGTAGAAGAAATTAATGTCGATTTTTTAGTTGATGGGATGAATCCAATGGAACACATTGATTTTGCAACTGAAGACGAAGATCCAACCGCCAAATTTCCCTGTAACTTATCAGACTCCAAGGAGGACGATGAAATTGAAAGTAATAATGTTTTTAAGTGTGTCAAATCCCAGGGAAAGACACTTTGTTATAAGTATGATTTGTTTGTGTTTTTGGATTTGGTTGAGTGGATTTGATTGCTATATCTAGATTTAGCTATGTATGATTGGTTTTCTAGATTTAGCTATGTATGATTGTGTTTCAGGTGTGCTACATATTCTTAGCTAGGGTTAGTAACATTTATTCTTTGAGATACTTAGTAACATTAACAGTTTAATCGGGTCTTAGATACTTATTTAACCTCTAATCTTATTTCTTTGCAAGGTTTAATCGACACAAAGGCTTACTATCCCGTCCCATAGCTAGCATCTTTCGTCGAAAGTTTGACGGGCCTTACTATAGCTGGACCGTCACTCCTATAGACAAACAAGAAAGATACTTCAGAACATTTGTGCTAATATTTCATTCTTTCTAATTTCAAGTTCTCTATAACTTCAGTGGGAATTATGCTTAATTACCTTTTTCTGAGCAAGTACAATTGGGATGTAGGGATCACTAAGGTTGTTAAGGGCAACTTTATGAGGATTGCAACAAAAAGGATGAGAGGTATTGTGAGTCAGGTTAGGATGAAAAGGGTGAGGCCAATTTGAATTTGTGAAAAGCTTTGGGCTCGAATGTATGAACAATGGGCCACTCCAAAGGCTCAGGACAAGAGCACACCGTCTTCCAACTCTCGTAACTTTGACCAAAATGGATGTGGACCTCACAAGCACTAATCATGCCTAATCCTCCTTTTTGACCATTCAACAAGATATGGTAATATGTCTTATCTTCCTTCCTTTTATCATTTCTTTCTCTTTCAAACTGCATCTGATTAATGTGTCTTGTCTATTATCATAGGAGGAGGAATATGGGCGACCTGTCTCTTGGGTGAAGTCTTTCTGAAGACTCATACATTGCCAGATGAGAGTTTCATTGATCAAAAGGCTAAAGAAGTCGCTGAGAGTTACGAGAAGTCCCTGCAAGAGGTTTTAGATCAGGCTGGCCAATGTCCAGAAAATTCAAGCAACTCTTCTCAGCGGAACCTCACCGTTGAAGATAAGAATGATATCTTCCTTAATGTATGCTTCTTCTCCTGATTTCTGTTACTGTTTCATATCAGTCTTGCTTGAGAATTGTTATGATTCATTGTCTTTCAACCATTGTTTCTATTTGATGATCATTGCTCTTCATTCAGTGTTTATGCTTAATAATCTTTAATTGAGAATCATTGTTTCTGTTTCGTATGATTCATAAGGTTGTTTGTTTGTGAAATATACACTACAAGAAAATTGTGAATTAGCCACAGTTCCGCCACCGATTTTTTTCTGTAGCCGCTAAATGGCCACCGATTTGCCACTAATTAGCCACTAAAATTAAATTGACATTTTAGTAGCTAATCAGTTGCTAAACGGTGGCTAAATAGCTACTGTTTTTATCAGTAACTATTACGTAGCTATTCAGCAACTATTTTCTACCAATAATGTAGTAGCTATCATTTTCTACAATTACTTAATTTTACAACATAATCACTGGATTTTGAGTGTCTAATTAGTGGCAAATTACTTAATTTTATAACAATTTTTTAGTGTTTGCAAGCCTGAAACTGAAGCGAAGGAACAAGAAGAAAGTTCAAAAAGGATTGGAATTGCAAAATAGTGTTTATTTTTGTATAAAATCTTAACTTTGAGAGCCAAGTAAACCGTAAAATTGGGTTCATTAGGTGCGAGAAGAAACTTTAATAGATTTGTGTAATTCTGCATACCTAGGATTTTTTGAAATGTTGTACTCATGTTGTTTACGGTAAAATGATTTTGGTACTACTGGTGTTATAAGGTACTACTACTTGGACCGCCAATATTTAGCTAAAATTTTACATTTAGCGCTCCACACTAAATGTAAAATTGGGACCAAACAATAAAAGAGCCAACAAAAAAACATAAAAGAGCCAACAAAAAAACATAACCTAAATTTTACTTCAGCTTCTTCTCTCTAATCGAAATTCCTTCGTTGAAAAAACAAAAAATCGAAATTCCTTCCTTCGACACTGAAGCTCCTCTTCTGCTCATCGTCTTCTTCAAGCTTTTCTTTTAATTTCTTCAAGCTTTATGCCCATGGAAATCATCATCCTCCTTGTCTTCATCGTCTTCTTTAATCTCAGATCTTATATTTTCGAATCTCGGATTCTTTCCTTGCCGCCGACCACAATATTGTTCTCCGTCTTCGTCCATCTGGGTCTGAGTTCTCTATTGAGGTGAAATCGAAGGTATTTTGTTTCCTTCTACTTGGGTCTTGATTCGAGTTGATGTTGCTTCGACCTCAGTCTTAGATTCGATTATTTTAGATTCCATTTTAGGGTTTACTTGCATAATTATCTTCACATTCTTCTCTCTTCTTTGTTCTGGTTTGGAATAAAGCCTGCTCTCTTCTTCGCATTCTTCTCTTTTCTTTGCATTATCTTCGCATTCTTCGATTTTAGGGTTCTGGGCTTTGATTTCCATCTATTGATTCATTTGTGGTTTTAGTTTTCTTACACAGATTCATTTGATTGTCTATTCATTTCGAAACATTACTCTTGATCTGATTGTCCACTCGGTTCATTTGGTTTGAGAAAGACCTAAAATTTGACACATACTGATTTTGTTATATTCAGTTCATATATTTTTACACTTACACTTGATTTGATTTGATTTTTATGCTTAAGGTTCTGATTAAACTTTTACTGATTTTGTTTTTGTTTTGCAGGTGTTGTTGAGTGCAGTGTTGGGAAATCGAAGCTTTTCCTCTGTTGTAAACCCATTATAGGTTAGTCCCATCTACACCAAAAATGAAGAAAAACTCATCCATGGTTGTTCGTTTGTTGTTGTTTACCCATTCATGATGAGTCTTGCTTTGGTGATGGTTATGAAAGTTTGGTCTTTTGGTAAAAATTGTTATATATTTGAAGTCATATATGTTAGCTATATACTTAAAACAAATAAAGAATCGTAGTTTGGTACATGGCATTGATGTGATCCGGTTAACTATGACTGGTTTCATAACTACATAGATTAGATTTCAATGGGAATTAGAGGCTTTAAGAGTGTTTTTTTCTTTACTTATGCATTCAAGAGCTGATCCTGCTTGGAGTTTTGTACGAGCTGTGGCTGCAGAATTAGGAGACATTACTCTGATAGTATGTCCTTGCATTGACTGTCGTAACGTAGATCGTCACTCAAGCAGTATAGTTGTTGATCATCTTGTAAGAAGGGGAATGGATGAGACTTACAAGCAGTGTAATTTCTCTAGTTTTGATTAGTGCTGTAATTTCTCTAGTTTTTGGAATATATTGATTGAAGATGAAGAAATATATTAATTGGTTTTGTTTGCAGGATGATTTGGATATTGAGTTAAGCTTGAGGTATAATCAAATTTTATGGACATTTAAAGACGCATAGCTTGTGTTAAACCCACTTCCTTTGATGAATCCTAAAGTTTCCACCTTTGTGTTCTTGTTGTTTTGGTTTTTAGCAGATGATGGTTCTGGACTGGTCCGATCGATGAAAGAGTGGAAGAGGATCGATGAAGGAGTGGAAGAGGCTGGGTTGTTGATAAAAAGAAACAACAATAAGCAGAAAGAGAAGATGGATCGTTAATTGATTTATGAACTTGATAGAAAATCAAGTCTGAAGCCTTTAAATTCCCTATATAACCATTAAATATCATGTTCTTTAGTAAATTTCTTATGTGTTTCATTTCAAAAAAAAAAATCTTATGTGAAACCTGTTTGCAAACAAATTACATCATTATGATAAATAAAAACTAAACATTGTTTTTTATGTCAGATTTTTTTTTTTTTTTTATGTTTGATCATTCTTTAAATATGTTATTGCTATTCAAAACAAATAAAAAAATTACTTAACCAAGTAACTTTGTATGCTTTCTCAAAAGTTAATGTAACAACAAAATTCAAAGGTCTTAATATTTTGGGGTATAAGGTTTAGATTACATCATTATTAAATAGTAAACACTTCAAAATTATTAATTACAAAATTTGCAAAGTATCAAACTCATTTCGAGTATAAGATATAGGTTTTAGGTTTTAGGTTTTAGGGTTTAGAGTTTATGATTTAGGGTTTAGTTTAGGTTTAAGGTATTTTAATTTGGTTTAACTATAACTTATTACAAATACAATAACATTCAAGATAAATCATTAATTGTAATATCACCATTATTGTGTTTTCATAATATGTGTTGTTACACAATCAAGAGATGATTGTATATGTTTTCAAATGTAACATTGGTGGTTACCATAGGTTATGATTTTGAATATTAAAAAAAACGTTGTGATTTTTTAAAAAAATTTTAAAAAATAAATAATAATCCTAATCTCTCTGCAATAATTTAATTAGCCAACACTTAATTATTCTTCATTATTTAAAATTGCAAAAAGCCATTAAACTCACATTTTCATTATTTCAGCAACAACATCCAATTAAAAAGAATCACTCAGATTGCTGACGTGTCGAGCTAATCTTGCCCGTTCAAATCTAGAGAGCCAATCTTGTCCGTCTAATGCTTCCAATCTTTTAACCTCTTCATTTTTTTTCTTATTTGCCGTCAAAGGCAACAAAACATTATCTCTCTCTCTCTCTCCTTGTATCTACGATGAATCCATTAGGTTTTTTTCCAGAAAAGAAAAGGGTCTGATTTGATTTTCTAGTTTATCTCTTTCAATCGTCATGTGGGTTTGCATCGTATTTCTCTATGCTTTTGTTCCCTGTGATTCATGTTCGTCCGAGCAGTGATTCGGGAAAACTCGTAATTCGATCGCCATCTGAGTCTCCAAGCTTCTCAGATCCTCAGAACCGGTTCTGCTTGAAGATGAATTCGATCGCCATCTGAGTCTCTAAGCTTCTCAGATCTTCTCTGATATCTCCTCTAGGTAATCCCTTCTCCTCTGCTTCTTCCGTTTTCATCTAAATTAGTTAACGCATAAATGTGTTTGATTTATTGGTTTGCTTCTTCTTGTGTTTCCGTGAGTGAAATGTGATATAGATTGATTGACATTGTTTGCTCCAATATATTTATCAATCAGTTGCAGAACATTCCACTTGAGTGCTGATCATATTTTAAGAACGACTTCTAATTCCTCCATAGTTCATGTAAAGTCTCAGTGGATACTTAGCTGAATTTAATATTTCATGTGTTTACTGCACCTGAACGCATACATCAAAAGTTAACTCTCCAAGACAATTCACTTCAGCAGCTGGTAAAATCATATGTTTAATTTCAGTCCTGGAACTAGAACAAGATAAAAACAATTGAGATCTTCATTTACAGTACATAATCCGAATTTACATTTGAATGTGTGCTTTAATTGATTGGTTTCGGGTTAGCTCTTCCTGGGTTTACTCATAATCCGAATATGATTTGTAATTTTACTTTAAAATGTGATGATAGTGGAGATTTCATTACTGTGAGTATTAATGATTTTGTTTTCTTGCAGCATTAGCTGATTTTGATCAAGGAGGCTAAGAATTGGATGAAATGCAAGCCATGATGTCTCAAGGTTAGAATGTTTGATTAATCTGCTCGCAGTGAGAATGGATTCGTTCAAGTATGAATCCTTCAAGGTCTCTTCCAGTTCCACGCAACATCTGACAGTCAACTAGAAGAGATAAGTATTTGAGCACAATGACCATTTCTAGTTGATTAATCTATTTTGTAATGGTTGTCTCCGTAATTTTGTATTATGTGTTTTGAACATTTTGGTGATTTATTATAATTCTGGTTATGTTATTTATTTTTGGTAATTTCATTATAATTTTAAATTAATAGTTATATAAATATATAATAATAAAATATGGCTACTAATATTTGTTGTTAAATTGGTGGCTACTAACCACTAATATTTTAAGAGGCTAATCAGTAGCTGCATATTAATGGTTACTAATATTTTGGTAGCTGAATCCGTAGCAAGAAGGTTACCGAATTTTAGTAGCTATATTGGTTGTTGAATACCACTGAATTATTGGTAGCTAATTGGTAGCTAATTTAGCCACTGAAATATGGCGTTGCAAATTAGTGGCCATTTAGCTACCGTTTAGCTACCGAACTGATTTAGCTACACCCGATCCGCAACACAAAAAATTGGTAGCAAACGGTAGCTAATTTTATTTTAGCCACTGATTTTAGGATTTAACCACCAAAAAAGTGGTGACTATTTTACAGTTTTCTTGTAGTGATATACTTGTTCATGCTTGTATTCAAGTATTGTATTTAGGTATGTGGTTACCGATTTACTTGTTCATGTTTAAATTATATATATATATATATATATATATATATATATATATATATATATATATATGTGTGTGTGTTTGTTGTTGCAGTGTACAGATGTCGATCCTAAGGGTACCCCTTATGGAATGGGTCAGCTTTCACTGAAGGTTAACAAAGGTAAAAGGAAGATAAGCTATGATAAATCTTCTTCGCCAGATTTGTTAGAGGTGCAGGAAGAGCTTAAGACTGCTCGTCGAAAGATTGGTGAGCAAGATGAGGAAACTGAGGGAAGGGATTAGGAAAATGCTCGCCGTGATGTGGATTTAAAGGCAAGTCAGCTAAAGATCAGTGAACTCGAGAAGAACATGAGTGAGTTCATGAAGAACAAAGAGCCAACGGTTGTCTCTGATGCTTCACCGGGGACTACACAACCGACCCTTCAACTGCTTGCACATGACAGTACACCGGAAGCTACCACCCCACCAGTCCTCCCCAACTCTTAGACTCTCACTTTTGAACTCTCTCTTCTTAACAAACCTTTTGGTACATTGGTTGTAATATTTTTGGTACATTGGTTGCAACCCTTTTGTAGTATTTTGTCAAGCTAAAGCTTGTTTTTGTAATATGCTTTTAATCAGGTTTTTTTGTTATTCACTGAATTTGGATTATTCAAAACAACACAAAAAAACACAAATCAGTAGCAATTTAGTGACTGAAAATTAATGACGTCTTTACTCACTTTGCAGTCATTGTTTTAAAGTCCAAATCAGACGCAAATTAATGACGACATATCTAAGTCACAACGTAGTCGCCACTTTGCGACGCCAAAAATTAGCGACAAAATTTTGGCAACTACTTTTTTTAGTCGCGAAGTAGTCGCAAATGAGTTATTTGTGACTCTTCTGAGAGTCACAAATGACTTTTTTTCTTGTAGTGACATATCTACAAATCGCATAATTTTTTTTTTTTGATACCCGTTGGAGTTATGGATCTTTGATCTATAATCTCCTCGGTCCCCAGGGCCAACCGTTGATGCTACCACGGCATAAATCACCTCTCCCAAGTGGACTTAAACTTAAAAACTTATTTTCAAATCTCAAGACCACTAGATCACCAATTGGTATCATATAAATTAATTGATGTCTTTTTAATGTGCTTCAAATAAATTATTTTCTTATATATGAAATTTCATGCCCTTGAGCAGGCCGACCCTAAGCTAAAACTAACCAGTAAAGTTTTTAGGCAGCAAAAGTATTATCTTTGAATTCCTTGTAGTATAATGGTTACATTTTGTTTTGTTTTGGATGGAGGCATTTACGAGGTTCAAACCCTCTTACATTATTGTCAAAAGTGTATCTAATATTAGTGGTTTGTTATTGTCAAAATTTTGGATAACAAAAATGTTGGTAGACTATCTAACATTAGGTATGTTGTTTATGACCAAGCGCTTATAACTTACTTGGTTAAGACTCTCTTAAATCTTGCTCTCGAATTAAAACTATCATTTAGAAAGGATGATTTATTTATTTTTTCAATTGGAAAAGGATAATTAATTGATCCTGAGCCGAACGAGATTACGGACGACCAAAAGCACCAGAATATTGTAAACCAAAAACAATGTTGTTTATGACATTTACCGATTTCAGTTCTTTGTAACACTTTTGAAAATAAAAATATACATCATTTTATTTCAATTCATTTAAAAAGATCCGAAATTATATGTCCTTGTGAAGTAAAAGAGAAATCAGATAAATATAAGTAAATGTATAATAGTGCCATAACATACACTATTCATTTCTGAATATTTTATAACATACTTAAATTAAAGTTTCTTTAGATTCTAGTAAACCATTGTCCGAGAGAATTAAGTTCGATTAGCAACTGGTTTACACTTGCGTAGGAACAATCACTACAAGAAAACACTGATTTAGCGTCGGCATATTTCGACGCTAAATCGTCGACGCTAATTCACTTTCGACGCTATTTCGACGCTATTTTTGCGTCGAAATGAAGTTCGACGCTAATTCGACGCTAACTTAGCGTCGAATGTTCGACGCTACTTCGACACAATATTTCGACACTAATTCGACGCTATAGTAGCGTCGAATTAGCGTCTAATTGTTTCGAAGGTAATCCGACGCCAAATCGATGCTAAATCGATGCTAATTTAGCGTCGAATTAGCGTCCAAATGCATCAGGTGTCGATGCAAATTCGACGCGATATAAGCATCGATTTAGGATCGATTTAGCGTCGAATGAGAATATATATTTTTTTTAAAAATGAAAATATTATAAAATATTATTATAAAATATAATAAAAATTAAAATTAAAATTATCCGATACAAATGAAATTAAAACGCTAATTCGTCGGCGGTTGTTGGGTCCTTAGGTTGATGAAATCTTCTCGAATCATATCTTCGGATTCTTGTTCGAACTGCGTTTGACCGGGAGGTGTAGGAGGCGGTGGAGGACGATGTATGCCTTGCAAGGCATTGGCTAATGTCGGGTTATCCACTGCAATGATGTCAAAGAGACTGGTCAATGTCAAGAGACCAGTCTGCAGCTCCGCTTGTTCCGTCTTTAGCTGCGCAATCTCAGCATTAGCAGCTTCCAACTGAGCGGTCAAATGCGGCTAAGACGAACCCGGAGAGTAAGAATATTGAGAAGACGAACAAGCTGTCGGGACATCCTTGATGGATCCAACACCCATCGTTCGTACTTTCTTCTTCGGTGCAACCTATAAAATAAAAGTGTTATACAATAAAATTATAATAAAAAATGAGTTATAATATAATATAAGAACCTAATAAATTACCTCCTCGTGGCGGAGCTCGTGGCGGAGCTCGTGGACGATAGCTATCGCAGCCTGCGAACCCGACCCTGATCCGGATCCGCGACGACCATCGGATCCGGAAATCGTATCATCCTCGCCAAATAACTGTCCGTATGAAGGAGGAGGAGGTCGATCCGCCTATAAAATAAAACAAATTTATTAAATTAAAAAATGTAGAATATAAATTGATAAATAAATTAAAATCTTGTAAAATAAGTTGATAAAACAATTCATCGATTCTTAAATTTATATATAATATATGAATACAAACACATAAATCCATAAATTTAAAATTTAGGAAATAATTTTATATTTTCGAAAAATAACTTGTAAATTCATTTTTAATTTTAAAGAAAACTCTTAAATTTATTTTATTTGACTTTACATAAATAAAATTCATAAAATCTAAATTGAAATCTATAACTTATCAAATCTATAACTTATGAAATCTAAATTCAATTCCATAACTTATCAAATCTAAATTCAATTCCATTTCCTAAAATCTATTTCCTACATTTTTTCAAAAATCTATTTCACATCAAATTCCATTACTAATATATATAACAAATTTATAACAAATTACTAATATATATAACAAAAATTAAAAAAAAAATATTACCATGATGACCGGCGGGAGAGGAACCGGCGGAGAGAGGAACCGGCAAGGGAGAAAAGGAGAGGTGGGGAGAGAGAGGAACCGGCGAGGGAGAGGCGGCGGAGAGAGAGAGAGAGAGAAGCGGAGAGGAGATTGGTCGGCGGAGAGAGAGGAGATGGAGAGGGAGAGGCGGGGAGAGATGGAGATTGGTCGGCGGCGGAGAGAGAGAGAGAGGCGGAGAGGAGATTGGTCGGCGGCGAGAGAGAGAGAGAGAGGCGGAAGAGAATTGCAGAAACCGGAGAGGAGAAGGCTTGGGTCTGCGTTATAAAATCCGTGATACGGCGTTAATCCGACGCTAATTCGATGCTAAGTAATTTTGATTTCCCACGCAGAATAAATGTTTACCACGGGTTAGATCCAAAATTTTTTGATTTAGCGTCGAATTAGCGTCGCACTGCGATCCAATTCGACGCTAATTTGAAATTTTTTCGGTTTACCGCCATTGGTTTAGCCAAATTAATTCAATATAGCGTCGGTTTTGCGTCGGATCAAATTAATTTGATGCGTTTAAAACTCTTTACCCTAAACCCCAAACGTAAAATTTGTTTCAGTTAGCGTCGAATTAGCATCGATGCGACGCTAATTCGACGCTATTAAACAATATTAGCGTCGAATTAGCATCAAATCGATGCTAATTCGACGCTAACTGAAACAAATTTTACGTTTGGGGTTTAGGGTAAAGAGTTTTAAACGCCACTGGTACGAAAACTATCTTAGCCATTTCAATCTTTGATATAACAGAATAATTTTAAATTTTGAAATTTGAAATTACATATTTCGTTCATATAGGGTTACGATGATATATGTAAACCTATATAGTTTGTTGAAATAGAAGTCCTTACATGCATTTGTAACATCGAATTATAAAAACATACTAATTTCTTTGCAATTAAATATTCGAATATAGATAACATTGTAGCTTCACTCTGAATCGTCGACGTTAAAATTTTTATTGTTTATACCATAAACCCTAAACGTAAAATTTGTTTCATTTAGCGTCGAATTAGAATCGACTGAATTAGCATCGACAACACACGAATTCGACGCTAATTCGACGCTAATGTTGTTTAATAGCGTCGAATTAGCGTCGAATTCATGTGATTTGACGCTAATTCGACGCTAAATGAAAGAAATTTTATGTTTAGGGTTTAGGGTATAAACAATAACATATACGATAACAATCTTAACAATTTAAAGATTTTAAAACCACAACATAAAACGATATCAATCACATGAATTTTTTCATATCAAATTTTCTAAAATCTATTTCCTACATATTTCTTAAATCCATTTCCTTACAAATTTATAACAAAATGTACATATTGATATTTCATTACTAATATATAAAATAAAATAACCATAAATTAAAAAAATCATGTGATTTGACGCTAATTCGACGCTAAATGAAAGAAATTTTATGTTTAGGGTTTAAGGTATAAACAATAACATATACGATAACAATCTTAACAATTTAAAGATTTTAAAACCGCAATATGGACATTTAATAGTATATAATCATTTCCAGTTACTAATTAACGAGATATATTGATTATGCAACTCCGATAAAACATTACAATGTTTCAACGCAATATTCGACGCTATATTCGACGCTATGAGCTCGACGCTAAATTTGCATCGATTTAGCGTTGAACTTAGACTTCTGATGGAAGTTCGATGCTAAATCGACGCTATAAAGCGTCTAATTAGCGTCGAAATGTTTCGTCCCTAATTAGACGCTATATTCGACGCTAAATCGATGCTAAATTTGCATCGATTTAGCGTCGAACTTAGACTACCGATGGAAGTTCGACGCTAAATCGACGCTATATAGCGTCGAAAGGTTTCGTCCCTAATTAGCGACTAATTAGCGTCGAATTGTCTTATCGACGCCATTACGACGAAAAATCGTCGCTAAATTAGCGTCGGAATAAATTCGACGCTAAATTTCGATGCTAAATCAATGTTTTCTTGTAGTAAATATTTCAGAGATCGTTAGAGTATGTGCACCGGTGAAATCCAGTGGGTATCAACAGCCCAAAACGAATTATATTTATATCTTATTATATAAAAGAGAAGCCGGTCGACGAGAGTTCGACACGTAAGCAAAATTGTAACTCGCGAGATCATAACATGTGTCAAATATTAATCAGATGATAGACACGTGTTTAGACTTAAATTTAATTATCAAACATTAATTAAAAAAAAAGAAAACTAGCAATATAACTATCAAGTAACTAACCATAAATTAAAAAGGAAATATTATTTGATAAGATCTGTCTAAACTTAAGTTTAGTTATGAAAAATGAAAATGAAAAAGGAAAACTAACAATATATCAATCAACTAATTATAAAAAAAAAGTATTCTAATAATGTAAAACTAAATAGGAAAACAATTGAAGATAAAAAAGCAACATAAAATTTCATGCCATGAAAATACCCAAAATACTACTACGTTAACCCAAAAAATAGAAAAATAGCAAGACATAATTAACAAAAAAAAACTGCATTATTAGTTGCTACGTAATATAAGAAAATGTTATTACATGTTTAACAAAAAAAAAAAAAAAAACCTACATCATTAGTGGGAGAGAAACAACATGTATCTATCTTATTATATAAAAAAAGAACTTGGCCGACAACAGTTCGACACGCATGCGACATTTGTATATTAACATGTGTCGCGAAATTGTAAAATTCACAAAGTTGTAACATATTAAAGAGAAGCCTGTCAATGTGAGCGTGACACGTAAGTAAAATTGTAATTTACGAAATCGTGACATGTATATTAAAACCCAAATTAGTTAAGTAAAAATAAAATTAAAAATGAAAAAATAACAAAAAAAGTTATCAAGTAACAACTCAAATAATTAAATGAAAAATTTCTAATAATCTAAACTAATAAAAATAATAATATATAGGATGTAGAGAGGATATAATAAGATGTATATATGTGATGTTTGATAATATTCTTTGTATGTCTTCTATGCGGTTACCAACATAAAATTTACTAATTTCTGATTTAATTCTAAAATATTTGAGTTATTTTACGACCTTATTATATAGTTAAAAAACTATTCAATATGACATTAGAGTTAAGATATAAATGATCTTTGTTGATTTATAGTTGATTTTCTATCAAATTCTATGAGTTTTTAATTAAAATCTAAATATTTATTAATAACTTTAATGTGTTAATCCGCGTATTAACGCAAGCCTTATTTTAGTATACTATAAAAGTTGGGTTCGGTCTACAGTTGCTTGACACGTGTCCTCCGTGAGTTTGATAATGGATTTCATTTGTTTACTATTGGGCCTGAAATTAGCCAGCCCACAACTTTCGCAACGTCGTTGTATGAAAAATCATTGTAATTCTCGAATCCCTAACACAAAAACGCTGCTTGAGAGGGCCTACCAATAATTTAAAAGAAACTATTTATTCTTGGTTCATTGTAGACAGTTATAGCGACTCACATTTTTTTAAATGGCCTCTCCTCTAATTCCATACGCAACCTTCCATGGGTTTATAAAAGTACGCAAACAAACAAATCAAACATGAATTTTTGGCTGCAAGAAGACAAATAAATAACGATCATGTATTTCTCCACGAAAACCCTATACTAGCAATATAGGGTTCGAATGGTAACATAAAATTAAGCGGTGCGGATAAGAAAAAGTGTGGAGCGGTACGATCAGTGGCGGATCTAGAACATAATTTTATATGGGGCACAATAAATTTAATTATTTAATCTAGTTAATTAATTAAAATATATTAAAATTGTAGAAATTTTATGACATAAATTATCAAAATATTATAGTTTAGTTTAAAAATTTTAAAATTGAACTAAACTAAAAAAAGTAAATATTTTATTATAATTGAAAAATATCCATTTTTAGTGGTATTGGCATTAAATTGTATAATGCTCATCATATTTTCATCTATATAAAATTATTCGTTTTAGTTTGTTATGTTTATATACATACTGAAAGAAAAATAGGAAAATGTTTTTTTTTTCTTGAGGCATGGAGAAACAAATAAAAGAGAAGAAAGAAACCCAATCAAAACCGAAGAGAACTTCTAGTAAAAAAAATGCTAAAGTTGGAAAAAAATACAAACGTTTATGGAAATGTGAGAAAAAAAATAAAAAAAGTTTGTTTTGAGACCTTTTAAATATACAAAAAGGGCATTGATAAGTTTGGAGGGTTACTTGACTAAGGGCACAACCTAAGCAGCTAGACCAATTGAGCTAAAATCGTTCTCATAATTTGCTTACAAAGATTTTTTCTAAGATTTAGCATGTGGCACGTGCCACACTTGCTATAGTGTAGGTCCGCCCATGGGTACGATACAACTGCGGTCGTGTCGAAAGCGGATCAAGTGTGGTTTGTGTAAAAAAAGCGGAACAAAATAATGTTTGATTGGTAAATATCATATGTGCGGATAAATTTTATAATTGGCAAATTTTATTTATTTTTTTTCTAACATTTTTTATAACTAAAACAAGTTTTTGTTTTAATAGAAATGTATAAGTTAAACCAGATATAACCATATATAGCATGAGATGCCAAAGGAGAGGAAAAAGGCGAAAGCGTCGGAGAAATAGCAGGAGATGCCAAAAGAGACAGAATGGTCGGAGAGAAAACATGGGAGGTGGCCGAAGAGAAAACATGGGATTTTAAAAGAATCGGAGAGGAAATAGGGGAAGTTGTCGGAGCCAAAACATGATATTTTGCAGGACCGATGCAAAGTAGGGGAATTTTCCAGAGAAGTGACGTGATGAAAGTTACAAAAGGCTGTACCAGAAGACTCGCCGAAGATATGATAAGAGGAGAAACATGATTCCGGTATCAAGAAATCAATCACGAAACGGAGGAGGCCGGATCCAAAAGTACCAGTAAATATCAAAGGTTTATTTCTCTTCTCACAGTGTAATGGATGCTTGCCCTCAAATCATTGTAAGTCGATGCATGTTTCTCTTTTTCATTTTGTGTTAAAGGAATTCACTTGAGATATATACTTAGATGTATATTTCTCACATGGATTTCATTATCTTATAACTTTTCTTCTTTGTTTTGAGACACTCATATATGATATATGTGTAATCCATGGGCCATGGAAGTTTTTATCCAAGGTTATTAATTGAACAAGTGGCAATGATTAAATTTCCTCATTGGTTTGATTAATTTCAGTATCCATTTTCATCATTGTACAAAGAGGAGAAAAGAACAAAACTAAAGCATTGTTCACAAAAATTCGCAGGTGTAAACTAGGATTCCCTTTCGATTTGATATCCTCCTCACGTTAATTGTATGTATTGTTGTTTACGTGTACCTATTAATCACACTGTCACACTTGCTCAAAAGAATGAAAATTATGAAAAGATAGGAAATACACGTCAAGTTAAAGAACAAATGCGAAATCAAGGCTTGTCTTAGTGTGAATATTATAAAAACCGTTATAATTTCTTTAAAGTGTCTAACAAAAGCACTTTGTCTCATATCGTATGTTCTATTTTATCTAAAGAGACACCCACAAATACACAATGTTTAGCCTACGTGGTTCAAACGTTTGTTAGGATGTGTTATTTTTATTTCTAAGTTTTTGCTGATGAAAGAGATATATAAGCGATTTTGTTTTGTTTCAATATTGTTATGCATGCATGTCACAGAGTCTCATGGAGGTTGGTACTGGTCATACTAGAGAATTTTATTATTTAGTAAGAAGTTTATCCACATAAACGAGAAGAGGAAGACTTGGTAAAGAGCCTTCTATGTTGTTCCTTAAATTATCTAGGAAAGTTCACGAGCACTTATGACTTCTAGCATTACAACCAACGATTATTTTCAATATGTAAGTCTATTCCATATATCAAGTGTTAGTCTATTCCATATATCAAAGGGTAATGCAATTAGATTTTCTTAACCAATCACAAATAATATGAAAAATGCCCGATAAATTATAGAACGAAGGAGAGCTACAAGGTTATTACAATATACGTGGAGTTGTGGTTTTACAAATGTTATCTTTGAAGGAGACGAAGGGATTGTGAACAATCTTCTAAATGACAAAGGAATTAACTTCTAAGTTCACAATTGGATTTGTGATATCAAGTTATGAAGTTCAAGATTCGATTTTGTCCAATTTCAATGGACGTCACAGGAAAATAATAAAGCGGCTGATCAGTTGGCAAAGGAAGCCTTTTCAAATATACAACATTTTCGTTTTGTTCCATTTGTTCCGATTTGTATAGACCAAATCCTCCATGAGGATCATATCCATACTTTTCCTATTAATAAAGTTCTTGATGATGTGAAAAAAAAAATTATAGGGAGAACTGAAGAAGCATAGTAACTGGCCGTACTAATGCGCCTTTTTTCTAATATGCGTCTTTTGGCCAAAGACTATGATCCTAAGCATTTTTAGAAATTCATTTTATGTTTCCTTACCGTCACCGTTTTGTATTTGACGTTGATCGTGGGGCAAACTCCACCAAGAAACCCCTGAAATTATTTACTACTATCTCTCACAAATCCTCAATAATTATAATTGAATGTAACACTCAGTACGGCCCCAATCAGATTCGTCCTCGCTGGTGATAACACAAAGGTTAAATGATCAAGATGAAGAAACCAATGTTAGAGAGGATAGGAAATACCTTTGTAGATCATAACTACCCACACCATCCTATGCTTCCAGTTTGATATAGTGCACAAGACTCCGGTTTGGACATTCAGAATGAGTTGTGATTATGATCGCTGGTCTCTGTGACTCGGAAATGTTGGAACTCGCATTTGGATGTAAGTGCTTAGTGCGAGTGAAAGAGGCATCAATTGAGATAATCGGTGGTGAAAACAAAGTCCCACGCACATTAAATAAAAAAGAATAAAAACACCCTTAAATATTCATGTTTCTTTCATTGTTAAATAATTATTTTAGCTTAAATCTATATAACGACTAATTCCATAAGTAAACGGCGTGAATTTGATGTCATTGCATCCGTGAGTTTGATGTCATTGCAATCAACATGGAACTTAGATTATTACAAAGTTATGTTCAAAGGTGTTTGACAAACTGTTATCGGTGTTGTAGGTCATAAATCAGTTAATCTAAACTTAAACCATTTCTGCTCACAGTTACAATTAAAGATGAGAATCTAATCATCATATTTGCAAAACATAGTCATTGTGGCGAGATCAAATTCCAGATTTATAATAGGGCAATATTTCAGTCTTTTTTTAATTCACAATATCTTCTTTATATCAGAATGATATTGTACAATGACATTGTGCAGAGTTCATAACATAACATAAAGAAATATTTATTTTAAGTCAAAATACAACAAATCGATTATACAATTTAGGGGAGGGCATTCGGTTATGTGGTTCGGTTATGGGTCAGTTCGGTTTGGTTTCACTTCGGTTTTGGTTTGGTTCGGTGTCACATTTTTGAGGTATATATGAAAACCGAATTGTTTTGGTTTCGATTGAGTTTCAGTTATTAACTGAATAATCATATTGAAACCTATAAAATCAATTGCACAGTTAAAAATGAAACACAAGAACATTATTTTCAAAGTGTTTTGAGTCTAAAGTCAATAATGAAACACCAAAAGAAAAAAAAATAAAAAACAAAATCCATAACCATAAAATGAAACACAAATATATTATACTTTAGGTTAGGGTTCGGTTTTGTTTGGTCTATTATTTCTATGAACTAATAGGTATAATCCGAATACCCGAAATCAAACCAATACCTATGTTTTCGTTTTTGTTCGGTTCGGTTGAGAGTTATTTTCCCACCCTAATACAATTGCCCGCGTGAATACGCGGGTTGGATCCTAGTAAAAAAATAATTTTCAGAGTTAAATTATGCTTGATACGTATCATCCTAGTGAGTTTTGTTATGCGTATCAACGGAGCCACGTGTCACAGTGTCATTGGAGTGGTTGTTTTTTTTTTCCCATAGTCAAAAAAAGAGGAAAAGAAACATACTTTGGATCATGAGATCGAAGAAATCGAAGCCGTTTTCGAGAAAATCTGGGATCTACACGACAAGCTTAGCGACGAAATTCACTTGATTTTTCGCTCTCATTTCCTCAAATCCGTTTAACCAGCAACCCGATCAGAGAAGAGGAAGAATCACGGTGATTCCGGCGAAGAAAAGCGACAAGGTTATGTCTTCATCAAGGGATTCGCCGTCGACGATAACGACGACTCCTCTATGCAAGAGGCGAAGAGCCTGAACGAGATTCCAACCCCTCTTGAGAACCTCGAAGATCAGCTCGAATCTTCCGGTTTTGGCTCGATCTTCCGGTATAGCTTTCCCAATCTGTGTGTGGAATCTCTGATTGCTTTTGATCTCAACGAAATGCTTCACATGTTTTCTCGTTATGACTGAAAATTCTCAGGAAAAATCATGATTTATTAGACTCAAGTATGATTGTGTTATTGGGAATGTTGAGTATGCTTTTGATCTCAATCTTCTTTTCTCAATTTACTGCAGGTTTTGGTAAATTTAGATAGTTATGTGAACTATGGATTTAAGGTTCGTATTCATCATATAAATTTTTCACGAGTTTTTTTTATTGATCTTAGCATAATATAGCTTCAATCCAATTGACGTGTGTTGTTAATTTTTGTGTAGTTGTGGATGATTTGGAGTTTATGCAATTGATGATTTGGTCGGTACTTGGATTTGCATGATTTGTATAACCAATACATCAACTTTAAAGAAATTGGTGATCATCAAAAGGTTGAATATTCTGCTTACCTTGATGTTTTTGCACAACCAGATCATAAACTTAAGTTTTTGAAGCCATACATTAAGTATATGAATGAGAGTATTTGATTAAATTTTTAAGGCGAATCGAGCCGTTGCAAGATCTTGATAGAATACTTTCTAAGGTTGAGACCGATTTCGTGGTAAAACACAAGGTAATGATACTATCTTGAGTACTATATCACAGTAGAGGAATTGAGGTATTTTGGTTTGGGTTGGTTGTTTATTGGCTTTGAGGTTGTTCTGTTTATTAATTACAGAGTGAAACTAGAGGAATGTGTTGTGTTCATGATAGATCAATGTTATCCAGTGATTCAATGTTACTTTGTTCACAATCTTGACCTTTTTCTTTTCTTTCCCTGAGATCAATTCATGCTACAAAAATGGTACAACCACTTTGGTTCCTAATTTCGTATCATTTTGCAAACATTTAAAATTTTTTTTTTTTTATGAAACTCATAAGTCTCACTATTGGAGACCAAATTAGTAACAGTTTCTTATTGAGTATCAAATAATAAATTAATATTAAAATTAACACTAAAATATGTTTTATGATACCCAAAGAATATCACCAAAGTCTCAAAACGTGTGACAAAAGAAGCCTTGAGACACACGCAACTTGAACACGGCACATATATGGCATGTCCAAGTAGATCAAGATCGATATACACATACATAATGACATCATTTGTGATATATACACACTATCGTTGGTAGATTTATATCTTCTTTTTTTTTTTTTGTTAGATAAGCTTTTTTTCAGAAATTGATAGCCGATAAGTATAAAACCATGAAACAATATAGGCTGATTTATTCGAGACTTATTGGTTGTGTTCTCAAACTCCTATCATCATTTTGTATCACCTTCCTCACGATGACTCATTCTCAAGTGACCCACCACCAACGACTCGAGCTAGAATCTGGACCAGGTCCACAACCTGGTCCATCACCACAAAACAAAACCACACCGCCAGTCTTATTCTTTGGAGATTCGATTTTAGACACCGGAAATAATAATAATCTAACACTAACAGAAATGAAATGTAATTTTCGTCCCTATGGTATGGATTTTCCATCCGGAGTTGCTACTGGTAGATTCAGCAACGGAAAAGTTGCTTCTGATTATATTTGTTCGTACTCTCTCCCTTTTTCCCTTTTCTTTTTGGGGCTAGATCCTTGTCCAATGTGTTTTGTCTATATTTTGTGATCAATTCTTCTCCTAATTCCGTTGATAAAAAAAATCCTCTAATCTCTTGTTTTGTTTTATTATCCCTAAAGCCGGAATATTGGGAGTAAAACCGATTGTACCGGCATATTTCGACCCCGAAATACAACCAGAAGATCTTCTAACCGGTGTATCATTTGCGTCAGGTGGTAGTGGATATTATCATATGACACCCAAATTATCTGTAAGATTATAACAATCCCCTCTAGATTATATATCGAAGCTTTTCTACTAATCATTTGGTAACAATATAATCAGAGAGTAAGATCGTTGTTGAGCCAATTGACATATTTCCAAGAATACATAGAGAGAGTGAAGAAGTTAGTAGGACAAGAGAAGACCGATCAACTATTAGCCAAAGGCTTAGCCGTTGTGGTCGCAGGTAGCAACGATCTGGCTGTTACATACTATGGTAAAGGTGCTCGATGGCTCAAATACGATGTTGACTATTTTACATCGATGATGGTTCAATCTGCCGCAAGTTTCGTTATGGTATGCTACTTCCCTTTTTTTTCTTTTTTTTTCTTTTTCAAGTTTATAGTCTTATACCCCTAGTAAAATGAAAGTTGCTAAAATTATGCACCCAAGTTACAAAGAATATTAGTTGATCAAACAAATGATAACATATTTATATGGATACAACAGCAATTTTATGAATATGGAGCGAAACAAATAGCAGTGATAGGAACACCGCCACTTGGATGCGTGCCATCACAAAGAACTCTAAAGGGAGGCCTTCGTCGAAATTGTGCTCAAGATATAAACTATGCTTCTCAGCTTTTCAATGCCAAACTCTCCATCGCTTTGGATCAATTGGCAAAAACTCTACCAGATTCTAATGTGATTTACATCGACATCTACTCTCCTTTTAGTCACATCATAGAAAATCCACAAGATTACGGTAATTTTGGACCGCGGCTTCTTAATTATAACTACTTTGGTACGTGGGATCATGCAAATGCATAACTTGAGTTTGGGAAATTATTGCATGCAGGATTTGTGGAAGCAAAGAAAGGATGCTGTGGAACTGGACTTGTGGAAGTAGGTCCACTCTGCAACCCATTCATACCATTTCTGTGCTCCAATGTATCTGGTTACTTGTTTTGGGACAGTTTCCATCCCACACAAAGATTTTATAAAATCTTAGTTACAATACTTTTAGAGAAATACATTCACCATTTAGATTGAGTAGTCACCATTTTCTTCAATTGTATGCTTTTCTTCAAGGTCACGCAATTATATAAAGGGAAGTTTACTAGAAAAATCTTGGAAAGTTGTTTTTTTACTAAACTAACTTCAATATTTTTTAATTACTAAATTGACTTTTTGTACCTGTTTTACCCTTATTCTCTTTGATGACAAAAACCGTATTTACAAAACTGTCATTATTATATTCTGACACGTAGGGAATATGAGAGAAAATAAGTCTACCAAAAATTTAAAAAGTCTACCATTCCAGTGATGGTAGATTTGATTTACGATTGTAGACTTATAAACGGAATGATAGACTTAATTCAAAACGATAGATTTAATATTATATTGGTAGACTTTTTCGTAGACTTATTTTTATTTGGTGGTAAAGATGTTTCAGAGTCGTAGATTTATAATATGAGTGGTAGAGTTAACGCCAATGCTGGTAGAGAGGTTTTTGAGTGTTAGACTTAGTAGCTGAATGGTAGATTTAACTTGTAGATTTATTATCGTATGTAGATTTCTTTTGGTTTGACGGTAGGTTAAAATTACGTGGTACACTTATTGTCATAGGAGGTAGACTTACATTGTTTTTGGATTGTAGACTTATTTTCATTTATGGTAGATTTATAATGAGTAGTAGATTTATTGTTGAGATGGTAGAGTTATTCAATCTTTTGAGTGTACTAAAACAACTTTCAGTTGGTAGATTTTTTGGTTACTATGGTGGTAGATTTATAATGGTAGAGTTGTATGCTTTTATACAATGATAATAGACTTATATGTTTACATACAATGATGGTAGACTTGTATGTGTACATAATGTGTAAATACAATAAGGGTAGAATTGTATTCTTACATACAATGACGGGAGACTTGTATTCTTACATATAATGATGGTAGACTTATATGAATACATATCATTTTAGACTTGTATGTTATATACAACAAATTTTCTAACGCAATCGCATATCGCCATTGTTGGTCGATATACAAGTCTAACATCATTTAAAAAATAAGTTTACCACTAATGATAACATATTTTTCCTATACTGCAAATAAGTCTACAATAACATCTAAAAATAGTCTCAAAAATCTACCATAATTTCAAATGCAAACGCCAATCGCAACCGCTAAACTCAAATGGCGATCACAAACAAAGGTACAAACGCCATTCGCAAACGACGATTGTAACCACTGATTACAAATGCTATTTGTCAACGCGGATCACAAACGCTTTTTATCATAAATAAAAAAAAAATTTAAGTTTATATTACAAAATTTTCTTTTATTTTAAATATTTATTTTTTGATTAGTATTTTAATATATTTTTTTGTTTGAATGCTAATGGCATTTTCATTATTACAAAATTTTTTTTTACGTCTTTTATCCATTTTTGAACATTTCTCCCTTCCCAAAGAATTATTCTAGTAATTATCTCTGATATAAAAAATGTGCCAAAATTGTTGTAAGTCACTCTATTGCTTATCAATTAACTTCAAGATAAATTATTTTCATCAATCGTCACATGGACATTCGATGAGAAATATTTTCCTTTTATCTTCCCAACTCCCATGTTATATCTAATCTCTATACTTAAAAATCCTTAAATATTTCCCTTCTTCTAAACTAAAACATTTATGCTGTTAATCTTTCTGTATGTTGTATTTAGAATTTGGAGTTCGAATTTATATCACAATTAGTAAAAGTTACATCTCAATTTTGTTTTTGGAAAAAAGAATGAACCTCTCAATAAATCTATTATATTATTAGAGAGGTAACTATGCACCAGAATGAAAGTTGAGTTTTTTATTACATCGTATTTTAATGTTGTCTTTAAGTGAGTTTTATGTTTATCGGATATATATTCAAAATTTTGGTTTGTTATTTAATTTTAAACAATATTTTCTACAGATATATTCACTTTTTTCTAATTTAATTATCATATGTATATATGTATGAATATCAGATTTGATGTTATCAAATATATCTATTCTTTCTTTAATTCTTATAAATATCTTCGTGTATGTTTTGGTAGTCAAATAAATCAACCCTTTCTAAATTCTTCAAATAAGTTTTTCTCATGTATGCTCTGACTTTTTCTTTTTAATGCATTTTTTATTCTTTAATTCTTATAATCATCTAATTTTCCCTTTCTCCTAATACGTTTGTGCTTTCTTTAGTTTCTAATTTTTTTTCCCTTTTTGTAGGTTTTGCTTTGTATAATTTCAACCGATAAGGTATGTTTTCTCATCTTTCTGTTTATATAATTTGATTATCTTTTTTGTGTGATTTGGTTCGAATGCTTTCTAAATTCGTGTCATCGTCTTCTTTTTATTGTTGGTATGACTACCGATACTTTTTGTTTATTAATTTTTTTATTGTTATTCTTATAGGTCTTGACGTTATTACCATGAACTTTCTTTCTTTCTTCGATTTTTTTTGGTTCTATTAATCTATGTCTCTTATAGGTTCTAATATGTTCTTGACTTTTCAATAGATCCATGAATTGTAACTAAGCAATCATCGTCATCTAAGCTATGGTTCGACAGATGATGATAAGGGATGTATGCAGCAATCAAACAAACAAGTATGTAGCTTAGTGGAGCTATATATATAGATTTTATTGTTATGTTAATAACTAATAATCTTTTAACTATGTGTTATTCTGCATGTTACTTGGCATTTTTTGTGCGAAAATAAGTTCTACGATCCAAGGAGTTTCTTGAAAGGTTCTGTAAATTGTCTGGAGATATCTATCATTTTCTCTAACTTTTTAATATATTATCATTATTATTTTGGTATGTTTTTCTTTTCTTTCATAAGTAATTCATTCGATGGTTTTTTTCCCCTCTTCATATGTCTTCTCTATGTACGTAGTCATTATTAGGGGTGCAAAAATGAGCCAATAGCTCATGAGCTGGTTCAGCTCAGCTCGAATTTTCACTAGCGCGAGCTATGTTTTTTAGGATCATTTAGTAAACGAGTTTAGTGATCGAGCTTAAATGAGTTGGCGAGTTATGCGAGCGAGCTCTAATGAGTCGTGAGCTAACTCATAAAAAATTCATTTTTAACGATTTAAAATATTATATTGATATATTGTAAATATATTTTAGAATTTATCAACCAAAATATATATTCTTGCTTTTTTAACTAAAGTAAAAATAGAAAATAATCATTAATACATATTATGATGATAAGGATCCTAATGAGCATGATGAGCAAAGAATCCCTCGACCATTTGAAGACTCTCAAATAGAATAGATTCAACAACTCGATGATCATTGCATTGTTTTTCTTTAAAGTTTGAGTTTGATTCAACATTCCATAACAATACTTATTTGGATTTGGATTTGTTTTTACTATTTAAAGTTGATTTTAGATTTTAGATTACTTATTTTGTCTTTATATTTATTTTTGTATTAGCTCGCGAGCTAGCTCATTTAGCTCACGATCTTGGTGATCTGAGTTTGAGCTTATGTTTATAAGCTCGTATAATAAATGAGCTGAGCTGAGCTGTGCAATACTCTAGCTCATCATGAACTGAGTTGAGCCGAGCGAGCTAGCTCATTTTGACACCCCTAGTCATTATCATACTTTTTTATGATTGACAGAAGATTGACTACGATGATCTAGAATGATTTTGATTCTTTTAGTTTTATATTATAGTTTTTTTATTTGAAAAACTCAGTAAATGTTGGTAATAATTTATGGCATTAGATAGTTTTTTTTTCTTATACTAAGGATATCAATTGTAATATCTATTGTTTTAGTTGTGTGTTTGATTTATTGAGGTGATGTCTCATGGTTCCAAATCTTCAGGATCTTGTAATAGCTAATAGCGTGTTTGAAGCATAAGGATTAGAAATATCTACGGTTCTTTTGAACCTGGATATAATGTCACAATTGGAACATGCAAGCGATTTCATAGTGAAAGTATTAGTTTTCTTTTCTGTTTCCGTTCATAGATATTTTTTTACCAAATAATTCTGTTCAAGTATATAATAATCGCTATACCTTTAAGTTTCTCTTTCTTATATGATTTTATTTTATGAATAAAAGTTTTCAATAATCATCGAAAGGCAATTGAGGCTTACATATTGAACTAAAAGGCCAAAATTGAGATGGAAAAGGCAAAAATGTCATAGTTAGAATTTAATCTATGTGTGAATTGGTCTTAGTGTGAAAAAACAATACACAACAGTTATTGAACCGATTAATTAAGGAGGTTTAGATTTGTTGTTAGTGTTGTGAAGCGAGGGTTGTGTTTTTTTTTTTTTTTTTATTGAAAAGATAACTAAAAACTACATTCAAACATGTCTAGAGGTCGCAACCCCGCTAACATCCTCTAACAATAATAAATCAACATCGTCCGGGACAGACTCAAACAAATGTAACTTTAATGGTAAGGAAAACGAATAGTTTGCTAACCTGTCAGTAAGACGGTTAGCCTCCCTATACACGTGAGAAATACAGACTATCCAGTCCCTCGAAAGAAAACCATGGCACAGACGCACCAGGAAAGACAATGGGTTAGTCTCACTAATCCATGTCTGAAGAAAACCATCCACCAACTCAGAATCCACCTCAAGCTCCAACCGTGAGATCTCGCGATCCCAAGCAATACACAGACCATAATACAAATCCCACAGTTCTGCCATCGGAGCAGTGCAAATCCCGATATTTAAAGCAAAACCTCCATACCAATCTCAATCTTAAGAGTAAATAGATTAACGATTTTCATGTTATCGAACAAAACATTCTTAAACCGAGTTAATATTTTATATATATATTAGATCATACTAGGGTTTAAACTCAACTATCATCCTATATGAAATTTAAGAGAGGAGTAGCACGAGATCACTGTGCAAAACTATATGGTAAGCCTCATGTTGTAAAAGAAAAAGAAGGAGTGATTAAAGAAGATATTCAAGTAAATCCAAGTTATATTTTACTACATCGTGAATGATATATTATTTATTTCGATCAAAACAAAACTTAGTTTTGCGTGTCGTAACTTTAATTTTATTGTTGTTGTTTAGTGAGTTAACGCAACCATAAAATAAATTGAGTTAAGCACAAAATAAAATCGTGAATGAATTAGCAAATTTATTTTTCTTCAATAGAATAAAAAGTCATAAGTGAATTAGAGAATAAATTTACTAGATTAAACTGATGAATTTTTATAAAATAAAACATTATATTATGTTCTATACGAATAATTACAATTGACGCAAATTAAACAATTAAAAATCACGTATCGTTTAAAAACTAAAATACATTAACGCCCGCACCGGGTGCGGGCAAACCAGCTAGTATGATATATTATATGTACAAATTAGTTACATCGCTCTTTCTATGTTTTACTCACTTCTTAAAAAAAAAATGTAGGGGATAGCAACTGTAGGGGACATTATAATTTTGGAGTAAATTTAAAAAAAGTTGAAAAACCTACACTAAAAACGTAAATTAATAGAGGATGGAGAAATACATTAATTAGTTAATATTTACAAAATTACGGTGGATCCCAAACCATCGGATTCCCAATGGATACAAAAGTTTGGAACTGTCGAGGTCTTGGCGTAGACTTTACAATTCGACGCCTAAAGAAGATATCGAAGAAATATCTTCTGGACATGGTATGCCTATTGGAAACAAAACAACAAGATGACTACGTTCGTGCTTGATGTCGAGAATTAGGATTTGATCATTGTGTAACGGTTCCTCCACATGGTATGAGTAGTGGAATCGCTCTTCTCTTTAAAAAGAATGTTTCATTTTCAATCATATTTAGTTCCCCAAACCTTGTAGATTGTCTGATCAATTTCAATGAAAAAAGTTTCTACTATTTAGTCGTCTATGGCCCCCCGATTCAAAGTGAAAGGAAACATCTATGGGAACACTTGGAAAGAATATCATCAACTCGAGCAACACCTTGGATACTTATGGGAGATTTCAATGAGATACGCAGTAATAACGAAAAGAAAGGTGGTCCGATTCGAGCTGAAAGCACATTCGTTGATTTTCGACGAATGATTGAAAATTGTGATCTCAAAGACATCAAATCTCTAGGAGATCGATTTTCTTGGTATGGGAAGAGGTATACACATGACATTTTTCTGCTGTTTAGATCGTGTGATGGCCGATTCCGAATGGAGAACAATGTTCCCGTCGGCCCAACGGAATTCCTTGCTTTTGGTGAATCAGATCATCGACCTTTGGTCACTAAAATGTGTGTTTCTGGAGGAAGACAACATATACAGTTTAGGTATGATAAACGCTGTTTTGACAAAGAGGGTTTTAAAGAGAAGGTTCTGCAAACATAGAAGCAATCTCCATCAAATCAACTCATGTTAAGCTCTCCGCTTTGATTTTGTCGTAAAACGATGTCTGAATGGAGATACAAGAATCGACCTGATTCTGCAATTAGAATTCAAGATCTTAAACAAAGATTGGATCAAGGTATCTCTCTTCGTAATATTCCCACTCACGAAATTCACAATATCTAGAATGAACTTCAACAAGCACACAAAGAAGAGGAACAATTTATTAGCACAAAAAGTCGGAATAGATGGTTGAAATTCGGTGATCGCAATACTAAATATTTCTACGCTTGTGTAAAACAAAGGTTAGCTCGCAATCGGTTACTTGCAATAGAAGATGATGATGGACAGATTCATTGTGGTGATGATCAAATTGCCAAAGTGGCGGTTCAATATTTCACCAATTTGTTTACCTCCACTAGGAACACTACAGAGGAGTATCAACACGTTTTTGATGGCTTCGTACCAAGAGTAACTAAAGATATGAATATCAGTTTAACAGGACCGGTAACAGGGGAGGAGATAAAAAAATGTTGTCTTTGACATTGGCTCCTATAGAGTGCCAAGACAAGATGGCATCACATGAGCTTTTTATCATCAATTCTGGAACGATATCAAACCGAAAATTGTAGACGAGGTGCGGCAAGTTTTTCAACACAGTACTTTAAGAGGATCAATGAATCACACAAATCTCTGTCTTATTCCCAAACCTGATGTACCAAAATCTATGAGTGATTTTAGACCCATTGCTTTATGTAATATTAGTTATGAAATCATCTCTACGATTTTGGTAAGTAGATTAAAGAAGATTTTACCAAAGATTGTCACGGAAACTCAAGCCGCTATTTATTCCAGGAAGGAACATTGTAGATAATGTTATTATAGCTCAGGAAATACTGCATTCTCTTAAACATCGGAAGAGGTGGGCCAAATCATATATGACGATCAAGACGGATATTTCTAAAGCATACGACCGAATGGAATGGAAGTTTATACGGGAGACTTTAACAAGGATGGGTTTTAGTGATGAGTGGATAGGGTGGATCATGATTTGTGTTGAAACTGTATCTTTCTCACCTCTGATTAATGGGGTTCCATACGGTCATGTTACACCACTTCGAGGGCTTCGTCAAGGAGATCCATTATCTTCTTATATTTTCATTCTCTACGCTGAAGTTTTAAGTCATATGCTCACACAAGCAGCTCAGTCAAGACAACTTCAAGGAATGAAAATCATTCAACCAGGACATAGTATTAACCACTTGTTATTCGCCGATGATGCGCTATTCTTCTGTCATGCTCATCCTAAGTCATATTCCACCGTTATGCGCATTCTTGAAACTTATGAAAAGATTTCGGGACAAGCGGTTAATTTAAACAAATCTGTCATTACTTTTGGAGCAAAAGTGAAAGATACCGTGAAGACGAGACTTCATCATATTCTCAATATACATAACGATGGTGGTTGCGGCAAATACTTGGGGTTACCAGAACATATAGAAATAAAGAAGGAAGAGGGTTTTCAATACATTATCAATAAGGTGAAGCAACACACTCAAAGCTGGTCTCATCGGTTCTTATCCGAAGGTGGTAAAGAAATTCTTCTCAAAATAATTGCTTTAGCCATGCCGGTGTACACGATGAATTATTCCAAGTTACCCAAATGAATTATTAATGATATCAACAAGGTCTTGGCTGATTATTGGTGGAGTAAAGGCTCGGGTCGACGATCGATGCATTGGATTGCTTGGAAACGTATGTGAACGAAGGAGGCTTAGGATTTTGGGACATTGAGCAATTCAACAATGCTCTTTTTGGTAAGCAGATTTATCGCCTCATATAAAATCCTAATAGCCTAGCTGCTCGCATTTTGAAAGGAAGATACTTTCCAACTACATCTATATTGGAGGCAAGACAAGGATACAAGCCATCTTTAATTTGGACTTCTCTATTACACGGTAGAGAATTAGTCAAGAAAGGAATCCGATGTATCCTTGGAGATGAAAGTGAAATCAACATATTTACTGATCTTTGGCTGGATACGCATCCCCCAAGAAACCTGAAACTAAGGGATGGACTAGAGAGCGAGCTATAGAAAGTCAAAGAGCTTCTAATTTCAAATACATCATTTTGGAACATGGATTTACTAAATCATCTTTTTCAGCCTGAAGATATTTCAGAGATTCTGAAATTAAAACTCAGCTTTCATCAACCACATGATCTTCTTGGATGGGATTATACGAAGGATGGAGCATATACAGTAAAATCTGGCTATTGGCTAAGTACACACATCAATGAACAGGAAGACATCATTCCTCTACTTGGTGCAACTCGTCTCAAAGAAGCCTTTTGGAAACTCCATACTGCACCGAAGATCAAACACTTTTTATGGAGAATTTTATCACAAGCATTGGCAATTGGTATGGTTCTTAAAAGAAGAGGCATTACATGTAATGCTCTGTGTCGAAGATGTGAAAGAGAAGACAAGTCTTTTGATCACCTTTTCTATCGATGTGCATATGCCCAAGCGATATGGAATAACTTTGTTTGCCGCTACAGAACGATTGACCAAAATCAAGGTTTTGTTGATCAATTACAAAGTTTCTTTGAACTTCATCATAACGCTCAAGAAACTAATTTTCTACGTCATTTGCCGCTCTGGACTCTTTCGAGAATTTGGAAGAGTCGAAACATGTTGGTGTATCAACAAAAAAGCCGGCTTTGGCCACAAGATATCCGAGAGGCTAAACGAGAAACACAAGAATGGATAGCTAATGGTATTCACAAAAAGTCTAACCCATTTGTCTCGGTAGAACCAATAACTCAATGGTCTCTACCGGCTCAAGGATATGTAAAATGTAACTATGATTGTCAATTCAAACAAGACATGACTCCATCGGGAATGGGATGGATTTTACGAGACGCGGAAGGTTTCTATCTTAAAAGAGGTCATAGTATTGGAAGAGCATGTACCACAATATTGGAAGCTGAACTCCAAGCTTTACTCATGGCTACTCAATATGTTACTTTTGAAGGGGACAATCACTTTGTTTCTCAATTGATTATAGGTTCGGCAACGATCAAGTGATTTGTCATGTTCTTATAATACGAAAAATTTTAAGTGTCAATGCTGGAGAGTCTTTTAATGTTTTATTATTGTATATGATTTCCTTTTGTACGATGATGCCCTAGACAAGGAAGCCATACTTGGTGCATGTGCTGGGACAAATATTTCCCGTTCGAGGAGACTGATATCGTGAGCTAGGTCAGATCTGTATTGAGCAGCTACAGGGATGATGATATTGCTGGTCCAATCATTGACCCAATGCTTGCGGATGAGCTATCAAATTGAACTATCGGTAAGTCACTCTGAAAACATATTGACAGAACAACATCCACATTGGGTGTTGGACCTGAAGCAGTTGAGAGGTTAACGACAAAGCAGCTAGTTAGTGAAAACTTATTCAGGTGTTTGGTTCAAACACATACAATTTGGAGTTGGTGGTTAAAAGGGGTTTGCCTTCAACTATCAGCAAGGTAGCTGAAAACGCTAACTATGTAGGTGGTGTAGTCTTTGGTATTTCATCACATATGCTAGTTGATCCTTGAGTTGTAGTCGCAGTCACATTAATTGGGAAGGTATTCAAAGCAGAAGTTGCCATTGGGTTTGCAAACTATATGGTCAAATCATTAAGGGTTTAGAGTTAGTTTACAATATCATTCAATGAAAATCCAATACCCGATTTTTTTATCGGGTCATAAACAACCATCTCAGACGTATCAGGATAAACAACTTTTGAGGAAAATGCTAAACTACTTGTCAGACCAAAAGGCATACCAAAAGGCAGTTAATTTGTTTTAATCATCATCAATGTTCAACAATACAAATTCACACTATAATCCTAAGATTACAGACCTATAGTTCTTGTTCCAAATCCATGAGGTAGATTTGTCATCTCTACTTTCTTATACATATTCTTCACAAGCATCTAGAGTGAACATATCGATTCATTAGAGTTAGTAAGCATCATTGGTAGCTATTCAAGATAAATGCCATGGGACATACCTCTTGTATGGCTAAATTATCAAGCTCCTCAGAATTGCATGGCCAAAGATCCATGTTACTGTACCGAGAAACAACATCTTGTAATGAACTCTCTAGAGCAAGAGGTCCTTCTTTCCCTTTTACGGAAAGTGCTTCCTTCCTTCTCTGCTCAACCTACAACAAGGTTTTAGTAAAGAAATATCTCAAGAGCAAATACTTAGAAAGATATGCTGATTTCAGTCATTTCATAATTCAGGGAAGAGTTATCAAATGTCTTTACTACAACAAGCATAACTGTTCTAGTTTGTTTTAGGAATAACTTATAAGTTTCGGCATTTCCATCAAATCCAAAGCCATCTAGATGGAACATACCAATATATTGGAAAACTAAAAAATAAATCCAATATATTGGGACTCTACAAACTTATCACCATAACATAGTCAACTGAAGAAAAACTATTGCTTAAATATGTTCAACTACATATAGGATACTAGCAAGAACTCCATATGTTTACTCAAATATAATGAATCTTTCCACACATGCAAAGATTTAGGCAAGAAAAAGGTTATCAGCAATAGGGTAAACTTATTACGACCAATTCATTATCGTATTTGTAACATCTGCGAACCAAAAAGTTAATTTTAGGTGTTCGTGTCGAGCAACACAGGGAGTGTGTCGAGCGACACAGGGAGTGTGTCGATCGATACAAAAATTGTGTTGCTCGACACGAAAAATTGTGGGAGTGTCGATCGACATTGTTCTGGTGTCGCTCGACACGTGTTTTGG
>OY755206.1:25306183-25407368 GCA_963576765.1 Draba incana
ATCAAATCTTGGTTTTATCTCATGGATACTAATCTGATTTTAACTCTATTTATGCTAACCATTTACTGTTTCTCATTAACCAGTTAGACCAGGAAACGTATCATACGCTCAAGACACTTTTTCCATTTTTCCATCGACGCTGTTCTAACCACTAGAGATACGGCGATTACAAAATTTGGTGAAGTACGAAGGAATAATTCAAGAGAGCATGGCAAATACTTGGGATCAGCAACAATGGCAAACATTTTGTGCCTATTATCTAGACTCATTCTTGAAGACTGTTTCTCCCATTCTTTTTAAAAAAAAAAAAAAAAATTATTGAATAAACGAGAAGGGAAAATGTGTCCATAAAAGAGTCTAAGACCAAGGAAACATCCCAAAGGAGAAACACGGAGAAGTACGGAGAATGGAGCAATTTTAAAGAAAATGGCGATTTCCAGAGAAAGATCTAAGTCTTGGGGAGAAAGGCATAAAAATGGTTAGGACTGTGGACTTTAATAGGCCCGTTCTCTCTTGCGATATTGCATAATATCGCGCAACCCCAAAGAATATGGTAACCCTAAACACTTATTAGCCTCACCAATTAAACTAGCATTTCTATACCTAGCCGTTTGCCTATTGATTCCTTGATGAGAAACTTCACACTTAGAGTTAATTGAAAGTCCCGTTGAAACTTGGTAAGATTTTTATTTAAATATGGAACAGGCTGCGAAAGTCATGGATGGCATATGGAAAGGGTGCCCTCGAACCGATCGCGAATCATAGTATCGATGCTATGTTTATCAGAAATTGTAAGTTCCCGTAATTTCAAACCTCTTTTCTATTCTTGAATTTTGCTTGGGGACAAGCAAGTTTTAAGTCTGGGGGAGTTATTATACCTAATATTTCACCTATTTTACTACCTCTTTTAAAGCATTTCCTAAGTATTTTAATAAGGTTTTACACCAAAGAGGTAGTTTTTCCTCGTATTTGTAGTTTTCAAGTGTTAACAGGGAAAATCATCAAAATGGAGCAAAAAGAGCATAAAGAGGTGTATTCTAAGATACAACAAGTTTATCAAGCCAAATACATAGTCCAAGCCTCAAAATTCTCAAGATATCACACTTTGCCAATTTGGGCAGAAGCAATAAGTCCGAAGTTTTGCTACGGACGAA
Organism: Draba incana; assembly: GCA_963576765.1. NCBI lineage: Eukaryota > Viridiplantae > Streptophyta > Magnoliopsida > Brassicales > Brassicaceae > Draba > Draba incana. Next base: position 25,307,338 of record OY755206.1, read on the forward strand.
CAACCAAATCAAGTTTGATTTTGATGAACGATGGCTTTATTTTAAGATCTTTGAGTCAGATTTCTAATGAAGTTGATACACTGGATTTATTGAAGACATGTCAAACTGCCTCGAAGATGAAGAAGGTGCAGAAAGGAGTCAAACGTGGATGGACCTTAAGGCCAATGTTCCTGACCATTCTCAGCCCAATTTGAAGACTTTTTGAAGCCCATCAAGTGCCTTGTAGAGGAGGTCGGTTGGACTCATGAAGATAAGGCAGTTTCGACCGAAAAGACGTTTTTGCCCATGGAGAACCTAGGAGCCCTTAGCACTATGAATACTTGTTTTTAGCCTCTTTTTTAGGGTGTGCCAAAATTTATAAGCACTTTTGACCTATAGAGAACAGCAGCCATGCCTCCTTTGGAGGATGGATCATAGAGTTTGTTTTAAGAGCTTTGGTGGATGATTTCGCTTTGTACTTCGCTATAGAGAAGAATCTTCTTATCCCTACTCTTTTAATAATGTTTATCATCATGTTTTCTTCTATCTGTTGCTGTTTTTTGTGCACCATGTCAATTCACTTGTTAGGTTTTAGGTTTTCAATGAGTTTCATAATTTGATAATTGATTGATGATTGTTTAGGGACAATAATAGAATCTTCATCTTTACTTGTACTCTATGCATAATTGCTTTACCGTGCATTTAGTGATTTGATATTAGGTTGATTTAGATTCCAAAAGTTTTTGTATTGACCGGAACTAGTATTTGATGAGCCAAGCGTCTTAACATTCCAAAAGTTTAGTTAAGGAATTCGGTAAACAATATCATAACCCGTACTTTTCTTGCATATTTTCACCTTGTAATAACCACGCGAAAGCCGAGTCTATTAGGGTGATGAAATATAGTGGTCGAAGACCATTGTATTAGATCGAGATCCAAAGTTCCTTTAGCCATTTCATGAACACACAATGGCAAAAGCTAGGAACAAAGCAACTCTTCTCCACCAAATGTCATCCCCAAACCTATGGACAAATAGAGGTTGTAAACCGCACCCTATCAACCCTATTGAGGGCCACCATTGGTAAAAACTTGAGAAATTGGCTTGATTTTTTACCATTCATTGAGTTTGGTTATAACTGTGTACCCCACCCTGCTACTAAGTTTTCACCCTTTGAGATTGTGCATGGTTTTATGCCTCCCACTCCCTTGGATCTCTCACCACTTCCACAACATATGCAAACAAGCCAAGATGGAGAGAGCAAGGCTGAATTTTTCAGAAAGTTACATCTTAAAGTCAAGGAGAACATAGAGAAGAAAACACTCCAATATATGAAACAAGCAGATAAGGGGAGAAAAGAAGATATTTTTGAACCAAGCGATTGGATGTGGCTCTACATGCGATTAGAAAGATTTCCTGAACAAAGGAAGTCCAAAACTTTCACCGCGTGGAGATGTACTAGTGGCTCGGTTTCGATGCTCAATGCATGAAGAGAGGTTTGTCCACTATCTCTTATGACTGCTTCACCATGCCACACCACCGTTTCAGTCCTTTTTTTAAACTCAATTGTTCTGTTTGGTCTGTCCCAAATCACTCACCCAAGCGCATTCAACCAGCGGATTCCAAGAACTACATCAAATTCATTTAATGGAATCTCAAAATAATCTGCCTCGAATTGGCATCTCTGGACACTCATTGACAACCCTTGACATAATCCATCAATTGGACATCGACCGCCATCGGGGAAAGCGACAAACCGACCGGGTCTTCTCTTCATCTGAATGCCTAATTCTCCAACCAAGCTGCTCTTAATGAAATTGTGAGTACTTCCCGTATCAAGTAGAACCCATCCCGTTCTGGTCGCAATGTTGGCTCGTACTTGAAAGGTCCTTTCGTTTTGTTTCCCATTTATTGCATTCAAAGAAATTTCCAACTCTTCTTCTTCGATGAGCTCATCGTCTTGATTCTCTCCGTCTTAGACTATCTTGATGTGAAAGAGAACTGGATTACATGTGTGTCCAGGAGTGTAAAGATCATCGCAGTTAAAACAGAGCCCTTTTGCTTTTCACTCCGCCATCTCCGCAACAGTCAATTTCTTCCATAATTTCTTTGGTGGTAACGACTTTGGACGATTTGATTTGTTCTCAACTTCACGATACTTTGTTTTAGTGACCTATCCAAGTGGTTTTCTTAACGGCGCGAGATGCCCCGCAAAGGTTCGTCCTCTTGTCATTATCAATCTTGTACTCATTGTCTCTTGCATACTCCATGGCTTCGAAGATTGTTTCGGGTCGAAGATACTCAACTTCTTTCTGCAAACTATCAATTAATCCTGCGCAAAATTGCCACAATTGCTGAGCTCCACTGAGTTTTGTTTGTCGCCCCAAACACTCTTCAAATTGATTACAATACTCATCTATTGTTCATGTGTGTCTTAGGTTAGACAGTTCTCCCACCAGATTAACTAAATCAGCCTTCCCGAAGCGACTTTTACAAATCCTTTTGAATTCAATCCAACTTAGTCTTTGTGTGACTTACCGTCGCAGGTTGTTGTTCCAATGATAAGCTTGTCCTGTTAGCACGAATGTGGCTTGTTGCACCATGGCCTCGTCATTAAAGACTCCTTGGTCAATGAAATAATCTTCACACTTTTGTAACCATTCAACTGCGTTTGAGGAACCATCATAAGGTGGAAATTCCATCTTTGATGGAGGCACAACACATCGATCTCCGTTACTGCCTCCGTGTGTTTGATTCTTGTCATGGGCTCGAAAATCCCCATAAGAGTAATCTTGAAGAGTCTCGTTGTTCGCTGCACCAATCGCTCTTACTTGCCAATCACCTCCTCCATCTACGCGTCAACGACCGCGTTCTTTTCCGACGGCTCGCGACGGCCAAGGTCCACCAGTAAAGGCGGATTTGGGTTCGTCTCTAAACAGTTCCCCACCTTTTGTATATTTTGCTTTATCCATCTTTAGTGGTGTTAGACTCGATACCCCACTAGATACTCCAGGATTCAACCCTTGGTTTCCCTTAATCCCACTCATCACCTCCGTTTCAGAAAGTTCTTCTGTTGAGAATTTGATTGGATACTTACCTACAGATTTATCGTTTGGCGGTGCAAGTTTCTTTCCTGAGGTAACTGTCTCAAGCGTTGCTCTATGTTCTGATACGGCATCCTTAAGGACTTGACGTCTTCTCTGACGCTGTCAAGCTTCTCCATCACGAGTTTGAGTTGAGTCAACACAGAATTGATGTCTCCCATCGGATCGTTTGGCTCTAATACCAAATTGATACGTTCCTGTAACCAAACCAATAACTCTGCCTCAAGAGCTATTTGCTTTGCCGTTGATCTAGCAACCGGTGCCGTGTTTAACGTAAGCAAAAGAGAATTGCAAAGCTTCCTTTAACCCTAGTCTCTCTTGAGAATAAGGTTAATGTTGGAAGATAGTTCTTTATTGATTATAAGACCTCTTTATATAAGCCATTCTACAAGAATCATAATCCCAAAACCAAAAGGAAAATTACTCTAGCTTTGTAAATAAAGGAAACAAACCAAAACCATATCTGAAATCCAAGAAGGAAAATTATTTCTTTTTCCTTTGATACTTGATTCCATATCGTGTATCACAAAATTTTATCACTTTTGCTGATTTTAGATCCTAAAATTTATCATTTACTGTATGTAAAAATATAAAACATAAGTGAGATTATGTTAGAATGAATGATAGAGCAAATCCAATGGATTGCAAAAGTAATGGTGAAATTTTATCTCTATGATTTGGCATAGAAAATGCAGTCGTGCATATAGTATATTAAGCCATCAAGTCTGAATGGGCTTATTACAACATTTGCAATCATTATTTTGATGAGAATTTTCCATGAGAAAATTATTGAATAGTTAATATCCTTGACATATTAATGTGAACCTGAAGTTCAAAAAGTCCAAAACAATTATTATTCAAAAGATGTTGCAAATTAAAGAGTTGAATGAGATTTTAAGAAAAGAAAAGAATTATCATAGATCCTCATGAATATGAACTTGAAAGTTCAAAGGATAATTCATTTAAAACAAAAGCAAAATCTCATATTACAGTCGAATGCTCCAATATGATTAGATCTCTGAAAGACAATCTATTAAGTCTATAGCACGTAGAAGACGTGATAGACTACTTTGGTTCCAAATATAAAGAAATTCTCGAAAAGAAAATGGAGCAAATAGTTATTGAAAAGGAATAGTCAAACTCCTGAAGAGGCATAATGATTATTAATATGGTTAAAATTGAAATCACGTACCTGAGTAAAATCATTGAGAATCATTTAGAGCTCGATTAACCATATTATTACGATAAAAAGAGTGAACCAAAGACATAATATGTGTCAACACAATAAAAAGATAAAGCGCGCGGTATACTGAATGAGGATCATGAGTCTCCGCTATGATGATAGGTGTAGAGATAAAAATATTGGCCAATATATGAAAAGAGGCAACCAAATCTGTATTAAACTTGTTTGAAGAACGAGAAGTTTTTGGACCAGTAGTCCAAACATCAAACAGATATGTTAAGGAAAAAGAATGGACAAAATAATTTGGATTGTGCCTTAATATTTATATGAATAATCCTAGAAGGATTAATGATATCATTATTATGTTCCAAGGAACTCTATGCAATTGAAACTCCTAAAGAGTAATCGCAAATAGTATAATAATTAATTTGGAATTGAAAAACTGGAAGGACATGGACAATAATGTTCTAGGTATTCCAATATTGAACATCTTGTGGAAGAGATGTTATATGAAAATCATTAGAAGATTTACATAAAACTCACATTTTTTTACCATTTCTAAAGGAAATACTATTTGGTCGAGAAGTACCAAAATCTATATGTTGTGTGAGAAATTTTAATAAGTATACTTCATATATGAAGGTTACAAGTATACAATATGCTTTAAAAGGGAAAGCCAAATTCATCAGAAGAGTATGAATAACTCATACGTACAATCGAATGTTAAGAAGATTGTATGTAAAGAAAGGTTTGGGTCAGAAGCCCAAATGTATCAAAATTAATCTTCTATGAAAACGGGATGGACTCGAAGTTCAAAACCCGAGAGATGACATAAGACTCATACTAGTTTATTCCCTATAAGTATGTTTAGTGAATCTTACCATAAAAATGTCATAATTTGAGATCAAAGACGTAAGTATATGTTTGGCAAACAATGAGATAATGCACAAAATACTTAAAGATAAAAGTATTTCTCTGATCTCGAAAATTAAAAGATCTCGCTTACTGAATATGATGATGTAAGATCATCATAGACTCTTGTAGAGTCATGATTTTCAGTATTCTAGGAAAAGTTTGAGATAAATGGTTCTGGAAAAGTTTGGTTTTCAATGCCAAGGGGGAGAAAGTTTCAAATAAATGATGCATTATATTTGACTAATTCATACGGAAACTTGATAAGTTTCAATGATATCTGGTGAAATTGATATCATATTGAAAGTATGAATAAGATTGGCATTGAATATCTTTATATTGCATCTAGAGTAGAAAATATATTGGAAGGATTACCAATGATGTCTACCAGATTATATTGCAAAAATATAAATATGACTTAGTCCTGTGATATAGTAAATCAAAATTTTACTAGTATATTGAAAAGTCTGGCATGAGAGGCTAGGACTTTCAGGATCAGTTATGATAAGAATTTTGCAAAATTTGATTGGCCACCCATTGAAAAACTAAATGATTTTTCAATCGGGAGAGTTACATGTAAACCCATAGTGAGATAGTCTCCAACCAAAGTTGGGAATGGATCTCTTGTATTCTTAGAAAGAATACATAATGGTCATATATGTGGATCTATTCAGTCATTGTGCCAACCGTTTTGATATTTTGTAGTATCGATTGACGCATCTTGTAGATGGTCACATGTGTGTTTATTAACCACAAGAAAAACGGGATTCACAAGATTTATTATTTTTATAATGGTGTAATTCCTATATTATGCCATAAAGATAATAGACTTGATATTGTATGTGAATTCAATTCACAAGACTTCTATGTTCATACACGAAATTAAATGCTGTGAGTTTAATTAAACGATTGCAATTAATTGCAAGACCATTAACATTGAGACGAAACTCTCAAGTTTTGTATGAGAACATACTATATTTCATGCATCAACATTGGTCAGGATACGACTAAATGCATAGCATAAAAATTTGGTCACGAACCAAATATATTCGATCTTCGTGTCTTTGGGCATATGGTATATTTTCCCATAGTACCACCACAAAGAAGATTGAAATATATATATATCTCGAGGATACTCACCAAGTATAATTTGGTATCTTGAACTGATAAGTAGACATATATATATATATACACGGCATGTTTTGCCGATTGCTATATTCATGAAAGTGATTTTCTAGTGTTGAGGGAGAGGCATTAAACAAATGCCAACATATGTTTCTTAGTATTTACCATGTTTGGTATATTTAGATCTCCCTACAAGACAAATCGAAGTCGTGGTGGAAATTCAACAAATTATACACTTACAAAATATGGCAAAACAATTACTTGATGTGTTCTCAAAGTAATAAAGTCTTATATCCCGCTTTTAATACTCCATTAACGATTAATGTTTTCCTGAGAAACATATAGATGGGAGTTTAATAAATGAACCAAGGGTTCAATTGAAATGCGGGGGACCAGTAGGGTCTAAAGCTACCATCTCTTTAAGAAAAAGAGATTGGAAGAAAGATAATGTTATGTGTAGTTGTACTCTTTTTCTTTTATCATGGTTTTTGTCCCATAGAATTTTTTCATGAAATTTTTTTTAATGAGGCAACATAGAATACACAAAACTCCCAAAAAGAGTGGAATACATATACGGAATGCATCTCATGAAGATATTGATTCCAGGGGGAGTTATATGATAATGAGCGTGGTTGTACTCTTTTTCCCTAATCATAGTTTTTGTCCCACTGGGTTTTCTATGATGAGGTTTTTAACGAGACAACAAAAAACACGCTAAAGATATACATTTAATGGAAATGTTATAGTCTCAATGAGAAAAATCTATCACTCTCCGAAACATTTTCGCTACACTGATTTGATGAGATCGTGACGAACGAATCAAGATGAATCAATTTATGGAGCATTTGAAGGGAGAAGATTTATTCGAAAAGAGATCGTGTTATCTAAACGATTTATGAAAAAAAGATCATCTCAGTAGTTTTGAGGAGGAAACTGTACTCTTTTTCTTTTACTATGGTTTTTTACTCTGGTTTTTACTCTTACGAATTTTTCCATGTGAAAGTTTTTAACGAGGCAGTCACCAACAAATGATTATTGATGGATAATTAAGGGGGAGTATTATAATATGGATAATTATCCATGTTCTTATCTTCTTATTTAAATATACTTGTTTATTGGATTCTTCTTTAGCAAGTAACATAAAACCTCTGTACTAAGAAACATAAAGCGACTCCTTACCCTATATATAGAGTCGGATGTTGTTGAGGAATGATAAGAATAATAAGTCTACTTCTCTTTGTATTTTACTCGTCTCTCTCTCTCGTCTTTAGTATAGCAAAACTTTTGTTGTTATTATTATAGTTTACAACATATATAACTTAATTGGAACATTTGTTATATTTTGGGTTAATTAGTAAAATAGGCAACTTTTAAAACTTAATTTTAAATTGACTATTAATAATGGGCTCCTATTACTATTACACTAATAGAGGTGGGTGTGTAATACACACATTGAAAATGACGCAAAACACCTTCCTTTCTTTTAAAATAAAATGTTCAGTATTGCTTTATCTCTCTCTCTCACTTTCATGATTTCATCTGCTTCCTCCTCCGTAACTTTTTTTTTCCACTCTAAAATTCTTATCTCTATAATCTCCCCAATTCTTTCAACTACGTTCTTGTTTTCGACAAAAATATTAAAAAAGCATTATGAATTATCTAATTTTGTCTGAATATTTTTGGGACACGAATATGGATCCGAGAAGATATTTATGGTGTATATAAATTGGAAGAGAATAATCAAAGTTGCTTTAGGTTTATGCAGCTGTCACTACAATAAACAGAAATTAGATTTGAAATCAAAAGCTATTGGAAAATAAGGTTATGGCTTTGGAATAGAGTAGTCATGGCTTGCTTTAGAAAACCCATATCAGTGTAACTTTGAAGGATCCACCCTCAATTTCATAAACGTTTAAAGATCGAGCGTACACATGATGTGAGCAAAATTCACCTCTGCCATCCACCGTACACATGGTGCGAAAGAATCCTCACCCTCTCATACACCACCTCGTACATTCTCTTGTACACCATCTCGTACACCGCCGTACACCATCTCGTACACCGCCGTGTACACCATCTCATCATTTGTTGTATACCGTCGCGTACACAATCTTGTATATTGCCGTACACCATCTCTCGTACACCACCGTGTACACCATCTCGTCATTTGTTGTATACCATCGCGTACACCACCTTGTACATTCCCTTGTACACCATCTCGTACACCACCTTGTACATTCTCTTTTACACCATCTCGTACACCGCCATGTACACCATCTCGTATACTGCCGTACACCATCTCATAAACCGCCGAGTACACCATCTTGTGATTTGTTGTATACCGTCGTGTACACCATCTCGTACACTACCTCCCACATTGTCTTGTACACCAAATAGTAAATCGTTCAATACGCTACACTACCATATACGTTATTGACAAGTATACCACACCATATTAGAGTGTAGATTCCATAATACTATACAAAGCGATATACATCATACCATATGTTATTGTTTACAACGCAGTTTATAGCATAATATAGTAACACGTCCACAAAGAGCCACAGTATCTCATATGTCACCGTTTCGTACACCATCTACTACAATATACATCCACCACAATAAGGCCCGTGCCTACGTTGAATGTTGAGAAACATTCGCTTCTGGCCCTTTTTTTTTTGAAAAAATCCAAGGCCTTTAATTTTTGTGTAGTATCTTTATAATATATTAAGGTTTACAAAAGCCAACAAGCTCGGACAAGATTACACGTGTCACCCTTTTTTTTACAAATTTTATTTTTTAAAAAAATGTTTAAATGTTTTTTCTAGGTTTTGAACCCAACAAACCTCAGTAATTTAGGTGGAGAAGAACTACTAGACTACTAAAGACACTAATATATATCACGGATAGTGAAACAACCAAACTTTTTTTTTTGCGAATAATTAATCGGATTCAACCATTAAAATTAACCAATAAATTAATTTCAAATCCAGTAACACACTCAGCATTTCTAGCAACCTAAACCAGGTTCTACAAAAAAGCAACTCAATAACACATAATCTAGAGATCCTAATCATCCTCTCGTCCCAGCCATTATTCCACGATCTCAAACTTTTACCTGCAACACATGGGAAAATGAGTTGCGTGAGTATTATCACAAATACTCAGTGAACTCTTTTCCCCATTTGTTGCACCCCCGCGAAAGATCACAAAGCAATCGCACTAAATGAGCTATTCGGAACTGAAGTCCCTAGAGCAAAAACTACCATATGCCTATAACCTCGAGACTAGCATCGACCGTTGGACATGGTGGGCCCACGGGCCTGAGAGTGGACGGGGGCCCCATGAGATGGGCGGTCGGGGCGTTACAGATATAAACATATATAACCCGCTACCAAAAGTTTTTCTAAAACTCATTCACAAAAGTAAAAAATATTTTGAAATGCCAAATATTTTTATTTTTTTGTAATGTGGTATCTATTTAATTAAATAAATTTATATACCTCTTATAATGATCATTCGTGATTGGTATTAATTCCTAAACTTCCAAAATTAATCTTTCCATTTATTTATCAATTATAATTCAATATTTAATTTTTAAACGCCCATATAACGTTTTGATTATTTAAATTCAACAAATTATTAATTATTTTACCATCAAATTGATCTCATCTAAATTTAACGTCCACATTTACTTAGTAAAATAAACTTAGAAAATCTAATCAATTTATTATTGAAGATAATTAGGAAATCTGAACATTTTACCTTGATAGGAATCAATTTATTTATAATATGTCAATATTAAAATAGTTTAAAATCACTTTACCTTTATATGTTTATGCAATATAAATAAGAAAACTCACTAATTTAGTTTCAAGTCAATTATAAAATTGGTTTTTTTGTCAAATATAAATAATAAGATAAAACATATTGTTTGTCTTTACATCTAATAAAATTTTCAAACATATTATTGTAACGCCCCGACCGTCCCTCCCATAGGCTCCACGTCCACTCCCGGTCCGTGGGCCCACGCTCTCCAACGGTCGGTGCGTTAGTCCGGGAGGCTCTAAAGTCATGTTTACTAACCCTGCAAATCACCACGCGATATTTTCCCGTGTTTTAACCTCACTCACACGGTACTGAAAATAACTTCGCAGTAGGTCACCCATCTTCAAACTACTTCAGCTCAAGCACGTTTAACTCTGGATTTCTCTCAAGACCTGTGACCGAAAAGATAAGTTCACTTTGGTGATATAGGTAGCCAAATCAATTCCTTTAAGTCTCTCCGCATATACCGCATATACCATATATGCTCTGAAATCGGAGTTTTTTAAATATAGTTTTATATTTTGAATTTTAAAAATATAATTTGTTAGAATATTTTTTAAATATCACTTATATACAGTAAAATAATTTTAAAATTTATATAAATAGTTTTTCCACGCAACGCGTGGACTTTTTCTAGTAGTATATATAGTAAGATTCCATTGATAGATTTAGCTCATAAGTCAATCCATCAGCAATATCTTCTTATTTCTAAAAGTCATGCTATCATTTAGAGAAACACTACAAGAAAATATCTCCATTTGCGAGGGCGATTTTCGTCGTAAAATCGTCGAAACTGGTCATTTACGACGATTTTGCGACGCTTTTGATTTTGTCGCAACAAGCTTGTCGCAAACCCAAAAGCGTCCCGAAAATGAAGATCGTCGCAATAGCGTCGCTAATTTAGCGACACATTTGCGAGAAAAAAATTTGCGACGTATGTGCGATATTCACTGTTCACCGCTAATTTATGGCGAAATTGCTTCGTTTTAGCGGCATAAAGTTTTACGGCGAGGTAGCAGCGGTATTTTTCACGATGCTTGTTTTTGCGACAGAATTGTGGCTAAAATTTGCGACTATGTTGCGGCTTTTCTGTTTGCGATGGTTTTGCGTCGTAATGTTTTACGACGAAATTGCGGCTACAAATTGCGAGGAATTTCGATATGATTTTTTTTAAATAAAATTTAAATTATAAAGAAAAATAAAATCGAAAGTATTTAAAATTTTTAAAAACATAAAATAAAGTTTTATACATTAAATTAAAACTGAAAACCAATCTAAAGCTCGATATCCTCGATCGGATCCCCGTTTGATGTGCCTTCTGGTTTGGGTATTTTTTGCAGAGCTGCTTGTTTCTTCGCATTCTTCAGCTCGGCAATGACGGGGTTCGTCTTCGCTAAGTCCGTGAACATGTTATCATAGATGGTGTCGGTAGTCTCAAACCTCTGTTTCGTTTCGCCGAGCCGTTGTTTTGTTTCCAGAAGCTCCTTGGCCACTTGAGGATCAGAAGCATATCTCGAAACGGGACAAAACAGAACTCCATGCTCATCCGTCAGGATGGATCATGTAAATGTCATCTTTCCATTACGGGTTCGAGGAGCCAACTACAAAATAAAATTAAAAGAATATTAATAATATAATTTTATTTTTAAAAATATAAATAATATAAAAAAATTAAAAATTGTGAATAAAATTAATATAGAAATTAAGATTTCACCTCTGCTGCGACACGTTGATCGCCAACGGTTTCTTTGAGCAGCAGGAGTAGGCTGGGATGAGAGTTCCTCGACTCGGTCAATGACATCGTCGTGGAGCTTGTGGACACGTCCACGTCCCGTCATGCTTGCGGTGGGTCTTCTCCCAAACCTCTATCATCGTAGCGGGAGATCCTTTATCTACGACCTAAAAATAAAAAAATATTAGTAGTTCATATTTTTGTAATCGTAAAAATTGAATGTACAAAATACATTGTCCCGAACAGTGCTTTACAGCTCGTCTCCATCAACCTTCGTCAATCGAGCAGATGAACAATGGACAGACTTCTCCTGAGAAGTCTCCAACTCCCAAAAGGCGACAAGGCCAGCCCAAATACTAGGATCGAAGAAATATGGTGTAACATCCCAAACCAAAAATTAGAAATTCGGTAAGGGTGTCGATCGACACCCATGGGGAGTGTCGATCGACACCATGCGTTTTTGACCGATCGGGTTAAAATTTTAATCACGGTTTGGCTCGGTTTAGTGGTTTAGACCTAGGGTTTCGCCTTTATAAGTCTTATGCCGACTTGTGGCCGTCGGAATCAGAGAAATCGCAGAGAAAATCGAGAGTTTCGAGTGAGAATCATGAGTTATCCGTGAATTTTTCATTTCTCGAGAAGTCCCTTGTTCGGATAGTTTGGTGTGAGTTTGTGGCGAGTTCCTGCGGTTTGAGCGTAGAATCAGAGTCGTTCCAGCCTTATAGGGGGTTTCTTCCTTCGTGTTCTTAGCCGTTTCGATCCCAAATACCCAAAAGTGAGTGCATGATCGCTTAGGAATGCTAGAATTCACTGGTAAATTGATTGATGGATCATATGATTGATATTTCGAGGTAAAGGAAAAGTGTGATCGTGGAATTGAGGCCGGGAGAAGAGGATGATAGGGTGTTATGGTTTTATTGTTAAGTCTAGCGAACCGGTTGCTTAGGTTGTTAGCATTGTTTCATTCCTGAAATTGATATTTGGATTTAATTGGTTTAAGGAATTTTATTCTATGGTTTTATTGAAGAATTAAGTTGGTTTAATTGTTTATGTTGTTTTCCGCAGTAGCAATGTTAGTTTAAAAAAAAAAAAATTTGGGTGTTACATTTTGGTATTAGAGGCTAGGCGGTTTTAGGACAATTGAATCTGGATGTCTGAGACTATGTGATTAAATTGATTCGTGTGTTTAGTCAATTTAATAGAGTCTTAGTATCATTCTCTTTGGCCTTTTAAAATGGTTCCACAGTAAGTTTTGTGTTTGCTTGTGACTTCTTGTAGCTTATAGTCCTTGTTTTGTGAGTGTTGCAGAGAGATGGACGCCGAAGCTAGAGGTCGTGGTAGAGGTCGTGGCAGAGGTCGTCGTGGTCATGGACCAGTGGTTTAGTCGTCTTCGAGTGCAACGCATGCGTCAGGGACTCCTACGCATCATGCGGGTTTTGTGAGCGAGACCAGTGTTAGTGCTAGCGTGAGTGTTGTGGGTGCCGGGAGAGGCGCCGGGATGGCTGGTAGAGGAGCGAGCACGGGTGTGGGTGTTGTTCCAGCTCAGGATCGTATGGATTGCATGGAGGGTATTCTGACAGAGATACTGGAGCGTTTTCCGGCGGCGGCTCCGGTTCAGGCTCCAGTGGTTCCGCCTGTGGTGCAGGTACAGCAGAGGGTTGCGGTTCTAGAGGTGCGTCCGTCTTACCTGGAGATGGTGAGCCAGATGCGGTAGATGAGTACGGCGTTCTTTTCGGGTAGTGTAAGTCCCGAGGATGCTGATGAGTGGCGTATGCAAGTGGAGCACAATTTCCGTTCGATTCGTTGCCCTGACGAGTATCAGGTGGAGCTGGCGATCCACTATCAGGGTGGTAATGCGCACGCTTGGTGGAGAGATATTGAGGCCAAGAGGCCTGGTGTAGTATGGACCTGGGGAGAATTTGTGGCCGAGTTCAATGCCAAATATTTTCCTCAGGAGGCATTAGATCGTCTCGCGTCGAGATTTTTGGATCTGGTTCAGGGGGATCGTACCGTGCGTGAGTACGACACTGAGTTTGGACGTTTGCTAGCTTATGTAGGAGGCATAGTCGATCAGCGGACGCAGGTCAAGAGGTTCCTGAGGGGACTTCAGCCAGATTTACGGACCAGGTGTAGAGTGACTGAGTACGCCTCCAGGGCGAAGCTGGTAGAGGTTGCTGCGGGGATCGAGGAGGATCTGAGAGGGCAGGCAGGTGCGGTGGTTCCATTGTCTGTTGTTCCTCCTGTGCAGCCGAGACAGCAGCAGTCACGGAGTGGTTCCGATTCTGGTTCCGGCAAGGGCGGCAAGCCTGCGCAGGGACAGAAACGGAAATGGGATGGTGCTTCCAGGCCCAGTCAAGTTTCGAGGGGCATAGCGTGTTTTGGATGCGGCAGTTTGGAGAATCAGTTGTCGAGTTATCCTGGGAAGGGTGAGCAGCCGCGGCAGTCAGACACGAGGGTCTGTTATAACTGCCGAGAGCCCGGGCATATCAGGCCGATGTGTCCTAAACCGCAGCGGATGACTCTTGCTCCAGTTCAGCTAGTGGCGCAGATGGCGGCAGTGCAGCCGTTGGGTCAGATTGGGCCACCACCGTGAGTCTATACCCCGGGAGAGGTGCGTCAAGGGCAGCATGGCGGCGCTTTGATCACAGGTAAAATCTTAGACTCAGACTTCGTGAATTATTTAGTTGGTGAATTGTTGTTTGTTTCTGCTATTTTTGCTTGTGATAGTCTAGTAGGGTTCTCAACGCATATGATTTATGTAGGGACCTTGTTAGTGGGAGGTTTTGAGTCCCATGTGCTTTTTGATTCTGGAGCATCGAAGTGTTTTATTACCCCGAAACATGCCGAGAGCAGTGGCATCCATAGCAGCGCTGGAGAGCGTTCGGGTTTGGTCAAAATGGCGGGAGGTGGATTCCTGGCTACTTCAGGCCGTGCTAGAGCAGTTGATGTTCAGATTGTGGGGCAATCAATGCCAGCAGACTTGGTGATCAGTCCGGTGGAGCTGTATGATGTTATCCTAGGGATGGATTGGTTATCTCATTATAGAGTCCATCTGGATTGGTATCGAGGCAGAGTTTTCTTCGAGCGTGAGGCAGAGAAGTTGACGTTTCAGGGAGTGAGACCAACTTCAGGATGCCTAGTGATTTCTGCGGTTCAGGCAGTGCAGATGTTGGAGCAGGGATACGAGGCTTATTTGGCGACGATTTCTATGCCAGAGTCCGTTGGTAAGGTTGCGGTGAGTGAGATTCAGGTTGTCTGGGAGTTTGAGGATGTCTTTCAGTCGTTGCAGGGATTACCGCCGTCTCGGTCCGTTCTGTTTATGATTGAGTTAGAGCCCGGGACATAGCCTATCTCCAAGGCACCCTATAGGATGGCTCCAGCTGATTTGGCAGAGCTGAAGAGTCAGTTGGAGGATTTGACTAGTAAGGTTTTTATCCGTCCGAATACTTCACCGTGGGGAGCGCCGGTGTTGTTCGTAAAGAAGAAAGATGGTAGTTTTTGGTTGTGTATCGATTACCGGGGACTTAAGCGGGTTACTGCGAAGAATAAGTACCCTCTCCCGAGGATTGATGAGTTGCTAGATTAGTTGAGGGGTGCTACTTGGTTCTCCAAGATTGACTTGGCTTCAGGTTTTCATCAGATTCCGATCGACAAGGTTGATGTTTGGAAGACTGGTTTCAGGACACGGTATGGTCAGTTCGAGTTTGTGGTGATTCCGTTTGGTTTGACGAATGCGCCAGCAGCGTTCATGCGGTTGATGAATGGCGTATTTCAGGAGTACCTGGATGTCTTCGTGATCATCTTTATCAACGATATCTTGGTTTACTCTAAGAGTCCTGGGGAGCATGAGGTTCATTTGCGGTTAGTTCTTGAGAAGCTTCAGGAGCAGAAGCTTTATGCTAAGTTGAGCAAGTGTAGTTTTTGGCAGCGAGAGATGGGATTCCTTGGTCACATTGTCTCTGCAGAGGGAGTTTCTGTGGATCTGGCTAAGATAGAGTCTATTCGAGATTGGCCTAGACTGACTAATACTACCGAGATCAAGAGTTTTCTGGGTTTAGCAAGGTATTATCGAAGGTTTGTCAAAGGGTTTGCGAGTATGGCTCAGTCGATGATAAAGTTGACCAGGAAGGATGTTCCGTTTGTTTGGTCTCAAGAGTGTGAGGATAGCTTTTCGAGGCTTAAGGAGATGTTAATGAGTACACAGGTGTTGGCGTTGCTCGAGCCGGGTAAGCCTTACGTAGTGTACACGGATGCTTCCAGGATTGGTCTGGGTTGCGTGTTGATGCTGGAGGGTAGAGTGATTGCGTATGCTTTGAGGCAGCTGAAGGGCGCAGAGCGTAATTACCCTACGCATGATTTAGAGTTGGGTGCAGTGGTGTTTGCATTGAAGATTTGGAGATCCTATCTGTATGGTGGGAAGGTGGAAATTTTTACAGATCATAAGAATCTGCAACACATTTTTCACTCAGCCGTTGTTGAATGTGAGACAGAGACGCTGGATTGAGCTGTTAGCAGATTATGAGTTGGATATTGTATATCATCCTGGAAAGGCGAACCAGGTAGTGGATGCTCTGAGTCGTCGGCGAGTGGATTCGTCTCGAGAGCAGGATATTGAATCGCTGGTTAGCGAGGTTAGCACTCTGCGGTTATGTGCTATTTTAGAGAAGCCGTTGGGCTTAGAGGCAGTTGATCAGGCGGATCTGTTGAGTAGGATTCTTGCGGCTCAGGCGAGTGATTCTGGTTAAGTGGCTGTGTCGACTGCAGTGGGTTCTGAGCATCAGGTCTCATCGAATGGGACGATTCTTGTTTGCGGTAGGGTTTGTGTACCAAAGGTCGAGGAGTTGAGGCAGGAGATTCTGCAAGAAGCTCATGCGAGCAAATTCTCAATTCAACCGGGAGCGACTAAGATGTATTATCACTGGGTCGGGATGAAGTGAGATATGGCGGCTTATGTCTCTAAGTGCAACACGTGTTCGTTGGTTAAAGCAGAGCATAAGGTTCCTAGTTGTCTTCTGCAGAGTTTACCCATTCCGGAGTGGAAATGGGATATGATCACGATGGATTTTGTTGTGGGATTACCTGTTTCGCGGATGAATGATGTTATCTGGGTGATTGTTGATCGGTTGACTAAGTCAGCACATTTTCTGGCTATCAAGAAGACAGACGGCGCATATCGGTTTGAGTTACCACCGATCATGAAGCCATTTCATAAGGTTTTCCATGTGTCGATGTTGAGGAAGTGCCTGCATGAGTCGGACGAGATAATACCTAAGATCCCTACGGATCTTCAGCGTGATTTGACGGTTCCGGCAATGCCTGTGAGGATTCTCGAGAGGAGAGTCAAGGAGCTGCGACGGAAGAAGATTCCTTTGTTGCGGATTTTGTGGGATTGCGCTGGTTTTGAGGAGGAGACTTGGTAGCTCGAGGCAAAGATGAAGTTAAAGTTCAGGAAGTGGTTTGACAAGCAGGACGTGACATGAGCTTTGTTTCTCTTTGTGGTTCCAGTTTGGTCTGTTTAGCATGTTGATGCTTTTGTATCGTGGTATTTTCGTTGTGTTGTAATGATTATACCTTTTCGAGATTTATAAAGTAGAGTTGTTCTTATTTATCTGTTTTTATAAGATGGTTATTTCTTATATGTGTTTGTGGTGATATTCCGGGTTAGGGAGTATCGAGTGTGACCACGAGAGGCAGTTAGTCGATAGATGTTATTAGACGTTTTAGAATTTATTACTCTAGGGGCTGCGGTCCCGAGCAACTCATTCATTTTGTTTGGAGAGAATGCTTTCCCTGTGTACCCGGAGCTCAAGGGATGCATCCTGAGAGTGGAAGGGGCACGAGGCACCGATAGCTCAAAAGATGGGTCCTGCGAGTGAGAGGGGTGCGGGACACCGATAGCTCGAGGGATGCGTCCCGAGAGTGGGAGTGGTGTGACACCGATAGCTCAAGGGATGCGTCCTGCGAGTGAGAGTGGTGTGGAATGAGTTAAGATTAATAGATGTCTGAAAATAGGCGTATAAGCATGAGACGGAACGAGAGCCTCGGGGATCGAGTGTTATGATCCCGGATAGTGTGGCCGGTTTTGGATCAGGTATGTGTGTGATGGACAGTTTTGTCGGGATTCGAGGACGAATCCATTGTTAGTAGGGGAGAATTGTAACATCCCAAACCAAAAATTAGAAATTTGGTAAGGGTGTCGATCGATACCATGCATTTTTTACCGATCGGGTTAAAATTTTAAACGCGGTTTGGCTCGGTTTAGTGGTTTAGACCTAGGGTTTCGCCTTTATAAGTCTTATGCCGACTTGTGGCCATCGGAATAAGAGTAATCGCAGAGAAAATCGAGAGTTTAGAGTGAGAATCGTGAGTTATCCGTGAATTTTTCGTTTCTCGAGAAGTCCCTTGTTCGGATAGTTCGGTGTGAGTTTGTGGCGAGTTCCTGCGGTTTGAGCGTAGAATCAGAGTCGTTCCAGCCTTGTAGGGGGTTTCGTCCTTCGTGTTCTTAGACGTTTCGATCCCAAATACCCAAAGGTGAGTGCGTGATCGCTTAGGAATGCTAGAATTCCTTGGTAAATTGATTGGTGGATCATGTGATTGATATTTCGAGGTAAAGGAAAAGTGTGATCGTGGAATCGAGGCCGAGAAAAGAGGATGATAGGGTGTTATGGTTTTATTGTTTAGTGTAGGGAACCGGTTGTTTAGGTTGCAAGCATTGTTTCATTTCTGATATTGATATTTGGATTTAATTGGTTTAAGGAATTTTGTTCTATGGTTTTATTGAAGAATTAAGTTGGTTTAATTGTTTATGTTGTTTTCCACAGTAGAAATGTTAGTTTAAAAAAAAAAATTGGGTGTTACATATGGCATACACATCTTCAGATCCAGATTCCTTTGCCACTTCTTCTTCCACCGTCCTATCTGGTCGTTGAGATGGCTCTTTGCTATCTCCTTGAATTCCTCGCAAACCATACCATTGATCGCAGGGTCCCAATAGTACGTTTGCTACAAAAATCACTACAAGAAAACACTGATTTAGCGTCGGCATATTTCGATGCTAATTCGACGCTAAATTAGCGTCGAACATTCGAAGCTACTCCGATACAATATTTCGACGCTAATTCGACGCTAACGTAGCGTCGAATTGCATCTGGGTCGACGCTAATTCGACGCTATATAAGCATCGATTTAGCGTCGAATGATAACATTTTTTTAAAAAAAAAATGAAAATATTATAAAATATTATTATAAAATATAATAAAAATTAAAATTAAAATTATCCAATACGAATGAAATTAAAATGCTAATTCGTCGGCGGTTGTTGGGTCCTTAGGTTGATAAAATCTTCTCGAATCATATCTTCAGATTCTTGTTCGAACTGCGTTTGACCGGGAGGTGTAGGAGGCGGTGGAGGACGATGTATGCCTTGCAAGGCATTGGCTAATATCAGGTTATCCACTGCAATGATGTCAAAGAGACTGGTCAATGTCGATAGACCAGTCTTTAGCTGCGCAATCTCAGCATTAGCAGCTTCCAACCGAGCGGTCAAATGCGGCTGAGACAAACCCGGAGAGTAAGAATATAGAGAAGACGAACAAGCTGCCAGGACATGCTTTATGGATCCAACCCCCATCGTTTGTCCTTTCTTCTTCGGTGCAACCTATAAAATATAAGTGTTATACAATAAAATTATAATAAAAAATGAGTTATAATATAATATAAGAACCTAATAAATTACCTCCTCGTGGCAGAGCTCGTGGAGGATAGCTATCGCAGCCTGCTAACCCGACCCTGATCCGGATCCGCGACGACCATCGGATCCGGGAATCGTATCATCCGCGCCAAATAACTGTCCGTATGAAGGAGGAGGAGGTCGATCCGCTTATAAAATAAAACAAATTTATTAAATTAAAAAATATAAAATATAAATTGATAAATAAATTAAAAACTTGTAAAATAAGTTGATAAAACAATTCATCGATTCTTAAATTATATATGTAATATATGAATACAAACACATAAATCCATAAATTTAACATTTAGGAAATAATTTTATATTTTCGAAAAATAACTTGTAAATTCATTTTTAATTTTAATGAAAACTCTTAAATTTGTTTTATTTGACTTTACATAAATAAAATTCATAAAATCTAAATTGAAATCTATAACTTATCAAATCTAAATTCAAATCAATAACTTATGAAATATATATTCAATTCCATAACTTATCAAATCAAAATTCAATTTCATTTCCTAAAATCTATTTCCTACATTTTTCCGAAAATCTATTTCACATCAAATTCCATTACTAATGTACATAAAAAATTACTAATATATATAATAAAAATTAAAAAAAAACAAATTACCATGATGACCAGCGGGAGAGGAACCGGCGGAGAGAGGAACCGGCAAGGGAGAGAAGGAGAGGCGGGGAGAGAGAGGAATCGGCGAGGGAGAGGCGGTGGAGAGAGAGAGAGAGAAGCGGAGAGGAGATTGGTCGGCGGAGAGAGAGAGGAGATGGAGAGGGAGAGGCGGAGGGAGATGGAGAGGGAGAGATGGAGATTGGTCGGCGGCGGAGAGAGAGAGAGAGAGAGGCGGAGAGGAGATTGGTTGGCGGAGAGAGAGAGAGAGAGAGAGAGAAAGGCGGAAGAGAATTGCAGAAACCGGAGAGGAGAAGGCTTGGGTCAGCGTTATAAAATCCGTGAAATTGTTCGTTTCTCGTGAGAATCGTGAGTTATCCGTGAATTGTTCGTTTCTCGAGAAGTCCCTTGTTCGGATAGTTCGGTGTGAGTTTGTGGCGAGTTCCTGCGGTTTGAGCGTAGAATCAGAGTCGTTCCATCCTTGTAGGGGGTTTCATCCTTCGTGTTCTTAGCCGTTTCGATCCCAAATACCCATCCTTAGGAATGCTAGAATTCCCTGGTAAATTGATTGATCGATCATGTGATTGATATTTCGAGGTAAAGGAAAAGTGTGATCGTGGAATTGAGGCCGAGAGAAGAGGATGATAGGGTGTTATGGTTTTATTGTTTAGTCTAGCGAACCGGTTGTTTAGGTTGCTAGCATTGTTTCATTCTTGATATTGATATTTGGATTTAATTGGTTTAAGGAATTTTATTCTATGGTTTTATTGAAGAATTAAGTTGGTTTAATTGTTTAAATTGTTTTCCGCAGTAGAAATGTTAGTTTAAAAAAAAAAATCGGGTGTTACATATGGCATACACACCTTCAGATCCGGATTCTTTTACCACTTCTTCTTCCACCGTCCTATCTGGTCGTTGAGATGGCTCTTTGCTTTCTCCTCAAATTCCTTGCGAACCATACCATTGATCGCGGGGTCCCAATAGTACGTTTGCTACAAAATTCACTACAAGAAAACACTGATTTAGCATCGGCATATTTCGATGCTAATTCGATGCTAAAGCCACTTAGCGTCGAAATACATTTCGACGCTAAATCGTCGACGCTAATTCATTTTCGACGCTATTTCAACGCTATTTTAGCGTCGAAAAAAAGTTCAACGCTAATTCGAAGCTAAATTAGCATCGAACATTCGACGCTACTCCGACATAATATTTCGACGCTAACGTAGCGTCGAATTGCATCTAGGTCGATGGTAATTCGACGCTATATAAGCATCGATTTAGCGTCGAATGATAACATTTTTTTTTAAAAAATGAAAATATTATAAAATATTATTATAAAGTATAATAAAAATTAAAATTAAAATCATCTGATACAAATGAAATTAAAACGCTAATTCGTCGGCGGTTGTTGGGTCCTTAGGTTGATAAAATCTTCTCGAATCATATCTTCGGATTCATGTTCGAACTGCGTTTGACCGGGAGGTGTGGGAGGCGGTGGAGGACGATGTATGCCTTGCAAGGCATTGGCTAATATCGGGTTATCCACTGCAGTGATGTCAAAGAGACTGGTCAATGTCGAGAGACCAGTCTTTAGCTGCGCAATCTCACCATTAGCAGCTTCTAACTGAGCGGTCAAATGCGGCTGAGACAAACCTGTAGAGTAAGAATATTGAGAAGACGAACAAGCTTCCGGGACATCTTTTATGGATCCAACACCCATCGTTCGTCCTTTCTTCTTCGGTGCAATCTATAAAATAAAAGTGTTATACAATAAAATTATAATAAAAATGAGTTATAATATAATATAAGAACCTAATAAATTACCTCCTCGTGGCGGAGCTCGTGGAGGATAGCTATCGTAGCCTGCTAACCCGACCCTGATCCGGATCCGCGACGACCATCGGATCCGGGAATCGTATCATCTTCGCCAAATAACTGTCCGTATGAAGGAGGAGGTGGTCGATCCGCCTATAAAATAAAAAAATTTTATTAAATTAAAAAATGTAAAATATAAATTGATAAATAAATTAAAAAATTGTAAAATAAGTTGATAAAACAATTCATCGATTCTTAAATTTTATATATAATATATGAATACAAACTCATAAATCCATAAATTTAACAATTAGGAAATAATTTTATATTTTCGAAAAATAACTTGTAATTTCATTTTTAATTTTAAAGAAAACTCTTAAATTTGTTTTATTTGACATTACATAAATAAAATTCATAAAATCTAAATTAGCGTCGAATTAGCGTCGAATTCATGTGATTCGATGCTAATTCGACGCTAAATGAAAGAAATTTTATGTTTAGGGTTTAGGGTATGAACAATAACATATTCGATAACAATCTTAACAATTTAAAGATTTTAAAATCGCAACATAAAACGATAACAATCACATGAATTTTTTCATATCAAATTTCCTAAAATCTATTTCTTACATATTTCTTAAATCCGTTTCCTTACAAATTTATAAAAAAATGTACATATTGATTTTTCATAACTAATCTATAAAATAAAATTACCATAAATAAAAAAATCATGTGATTTGACGCTAATTCGTTGCTAAATGAAAGAAACTTTCTGTTTAGCATTTAGAGTATGAACAATAACATATACAATAACAATCTTCACAATTTAAAGATTTTAAAACCGCAATATGGAAATTTGATAGTATATAATCATTTCCGGTGAGAATCGAGAGTTTCGAGTGAGAATCGAGAGTTATCCGTGAATTGTTCGTTTCTCGAGAAGTCCCTTGTTCAGATAGTTTGGTGTGAGTTTGAGGCGAGTTCCTGTGGTTTGAGCGTAGAATCAGAGTAGTTCCAGCTTGTAGGGGGTTTTTGTCCTTCGTGTTCTTAGCCGTTTTGATCCCAAATACCCAATGGTGAGTGCGTGATCGCTTAGGAATGCTGGAATTCCCTGGCAAATTGATTGATGGATCATGTGATTGATATTTCGAGATAAAGGAAAAGTGTGATCGTGGAATCGAGGCCGAGAGAAGAGGATGATAGGGTGTTATGGTTTTATTTTTTAGTCTAGCGAACCGGTTGTTTAGGTTGCTAGCATTGTTTCATTCTTGATATTGATATTTGGATTTAATTGGTTTAAGGAATTTTATTCTATGGTTTTATTGAAGAATTAAGTTGGTTTAATTGTTTATGTTGTTTTCCGCAGTAGAAATGTTAGTTTAAAAAAAAAAAATCGGGTGTTACATATGGCATACACACCTTCAGATCCGGATTCTTTTACCACTTCTTCTTCCACCGTCCTATCTGGTTGTTGAGATGGCTCTTTGCTTTCTCCTCGAATTCCTTGTGAACCATACCATTGATCGCGGGGTCCCAATAGTACGTTTGCTACAAAATTCACTACAAGAAAACACTGATTTAGCGTCGGCATATTTCGACGCTAAAACCACTCAGCATCGAAATGAAGTTCGACGCTAATTCGACGCTAAATTAGCGTCGAACATTCGACGCTACTCTGACACAATATTTCGACGCTAATTCGACGCTAACGTAGCGTCGAATTGCATCTGGGTCGACGCTAATTCGACGCTATATAAGCATCGATTTAGCGTCGAATGATAACATTTTAAAAAAAAATGAAAATATTATTAAATATTATTATAAATATAATAAAAATTAAAATTAACATTATCCGATACAAATGAAATTAAAACGCTAATTCGTCGGCGGTTGTTGGGTCCTTAGGTTGATAAAATCTTCTCGAATCACATCTTCAGATTCTTGTTCGAACTGCGTTTGACCGGGAGGTGTAGGAGGCGGTGGAGGACGATGTATGCCTTGCAAGGCATTGGCTAATATCAGGTTATCAACTGCAATGATGTCAAAGAGACTGGTCAATGTCGATAGACCAGTCTTTAGCTGCGCAATCTCAGCATTAGCAGCTTCCAACCGAGCGGTCAAATGCGGCTGAGACAAACCCGGAGAGTAAGAATATAGAGAAGACGAACAAGCTGCCGGGACATCCTTTATGGATCCAACCCCCATCGTTTGTCATTTCTTCTTCGGTGCAACCTATAAAATATAAGTGTTATACAATAAAATTATAATAAAAAATGAGATAATATAATATAAGAACCTAATAAATTACCTCCTCGTGGCGAAGCTCGTGCATGATAGCTATCGCAGCCTGCGAACCCGACCCTGATTCGGATCCGCGACGACCATCGGATCCGGGAATAGTATCATCCTCGCCAAATAACTGTCTGTATGAAGGAGGAGGAGGTCGATCCGCTTATAAAATAAGACAAATTTAATAAATTAAAAAATATAAAATATAAATTGATAAATAAATTAAAAACTTGTAAAATAAGTTGATAAAACAATTCATCGATTCTTAAATTATATATGTAATATATGAATACAAACACATAAATCCATAAATTTAACATTTAGGAAATAATTTTATATTTTCGAAAAATAACTTGTAAATTCATTTTTAATTTTAAAGAAAACTCTTAAATTTGTTTTATTTGACTTTACATAAATAAAATTCATAAAATCTAAATTGAAATCTATAACTTATCAAATCTAAATTCAAATCAATAACTTATGAAATATATATTCAGTTCCATAACTTATCAAATCTAAATTCAATTTCATTTCCTAAAATCTATTTCCTACATTTTTTCGAAAATCTATTTCACATCAAATTCCATTACTAATGTACATAAAAAATTACTAATATATATAATAAATTTTTTTAAAAAAAATTACCATGATGACCGGCGGGAGAGGAACCGGCGGAGAGAGGAACCGGCAAGGGAGAGAAGGAGAGGCGGAGAGAGAGAGGAACCGGCGAGGGAGAGGCGGCTGAGAGAGAGAGAGAGAGAGAGAGAGAGAGAGAGAGAAAAGCGGAGAGGAGATTGGTCGGCGGAGAGAGAGAGGAGATGGAGAGGGAGACGCGGAGAGAGATGGAGATTGGTCGGCGGCGGAGAGAGAGAGAGAGGTGGAGAGGAGATTGGTCGGCTGCGAGAGAGAGAGAGAGAGGCGGAAGAGAATTGCATCAACCGGAGAGGAGAAGGCTTGGGTCAGCGTTATAAAATCCGTGAAACGACGCTAATCCAACGCTAATTCGACGCTAAATAATTTTTATTTCCCACGCAGAATAAACGTTTACCGCGGGTTAGATCCAAAACATTTTGGTTTACCGTCGAATAAGCGTCGCACTGCGATCCAATTCGACGTAAATTCAAAACCATTTCGGTTTACCGCCATTGGTTTAGCCAAATTAATTCAATATAGCGTCGGTTTTGCGTCGGATCAATTTAATTTGATGCGTTTAAAACTCTTTACCCTAAACCCCAAACATAAAATTTGTTTCAGTTAGCGTCGAATTAGCGTCTAATCGATGCTAATTCGACGCTAACTGAATCAAATTTTACGTTTGGGGTTTGGGGTTTAGGGTAAAGAGTTTTAAACGCCACTGGTACGAAAACTATCTTAGCCATTTCAATCTTTGATATAACAGAATAATTTTAAATTTTGAAATTTGAAATTACATATTTGGTTCATATAGGGTTATGATGATATATGTAAACCTACATAGTTTGTTGAAATAGAAGTCCTTACATGCATTTGTAACATCGAATTATAAAAACATACTAATTTGTTCGCAATTAAATGTTCGAATATAGATAACATTGTAGCTTCACTCTGAATCATCAACGTTAAATCTTTTATTGTTTATACCCTAAACCCTAAACATAAAATTTCTTTCATTTAGCGTCGAATTAGCATCGAATCACATGAATTCGATGCTAATTCGACGCTGAATGAAAGAAATTTTATGTTTAGGGTTTAGGGTATAAACAATAACATATACGATAACAATCTTAACTATTTAAATATTTTAAAACCGAAACATAAAACGATAACAATCACATGGATTTTTTCATATTAAATTTCCTAAAATCTATTTCCTACATATTTCTTAAATCCATTTCCCTAAAATCTTAAAGATTTTAAAAAAGCAACATAAAACGATAACAATCACATGAATTTTTTCATATCAAATTTCCTACATATTTCTTAAATCCATTTCCTTACAAATTTATAAAAAATGTACATATTTATATTTTATTACTAATATATAAAATAAAATTACCATAAATAAAAAAATCATTTAGCGTTGAATTAGCATCGAATCACATGAATTCGACGCTATTAAACAATATTAGCATCGAATTCATGTGATTCGATGCTAATTCGAAGCTAAATGAAAGAAATTTTATGTTTACGGTTTAGGGTATGAACAATAACATATACGATAACAATCTTAACAATTTAAAGATTTTAAAACCGCAACATAAAACGATAACAATCATATGAATTTTTTCATATCAAATTTCCTAAAATCTATTTCCTACATATTTCTTAAATCCATTTCCTTATAAATTTATAAAAAGATGTTATTGATATTTCATTACTAATATAAAAAATAAAATTACCATAAATAAAAAAAAATCATGTGATTTGATGCTAATTCGACGCTAAATGAAAGAAATTTTATGTTTATGGTTTAGGGTATGAACAATAACATATACGATAACAATCTTAACAATTTAAAGATTTTAAAACCGCAACATAAAACGATAACAATCACATGAATTTTTTCATATCACATTTCCTACATATTTCTTAAATCCATTTCCTTACAAATTTATAAAAAATGTACATATTGATATTTCATTACTAATATATAAAATAAAATTACCATAAATAAAAAAAATCATTTAGCATCGAATCACATGAATTCGACGCTATTAAACAATATTAGCGTTGAATTAGCGTCAAATTCATGTGATTTGATGCTAATTCGACGCTAAATGAAAGAAATTTTATGTTTAGGGTTTAGGGTATGAACAATAAAATATACGAGATATATTGATTATGCAACTCCGATAAGACATTACAATGTTTCGACGCAATATTCGACGCTATATTCGACGCTATGAGTTCGACGCTAAATTTGATGGAAGTTCAACGCTAAATCGACGCTAGACAGAGGATAAAGAACCAAAACCAGTCAAACAGTTGTCAACAATTAAAGTCGAACAAAAATCAAAAGAGGTTGTAGAGGAGCCAAGTTTGGTGGAAGTTAAAGCTGTAGAAGATATTGAGCATGTTAAAGCTGCTCACTCTAAGATTATTAAGTTAAAGTTGAACCAAAAGGTGAATGCTGCTAGGGGTAAGAGTGAAAGAGTGTTGGCAAAGCCGCCCACACTGGAATCACCTTGCCAAGGGTATGACTTACGGCCAATCCCAAAAGGGAAAGGATATGACCCTTTTGGTCATGTTGATGCGAAGAAGATGAAGTTGTTACTAGCTTCTTCGAAAGCCGAACCGTATGTTATTTAAATTTTGGATTTATTTTTTAATGACTTCTTGCATTGGCAATTTGACATACTATGTTTACTGTGTACAGGAGAACATATCTAAAGGTTATTTACAGCCGCGCCAACTGGTTTCATACACTACGTGCCAGAAGAGAATGGCTGAAGGACTCCGTAAGCAGACTTATTATGTAGAATTCACGTGTTAACCTGTTGTGTAGACTTCCTGTGTAGAATTTTGCTGTAGTCTTCTTATGTAGGCTACTTTACTTATTTTTGCTTTTTATTGTTGTAGCACTTGGAAGCTGCCATGAACCTGCTTAGACACCATTTTCATAACCATCCACAGTGGTTTAGGAGCAACCGAATATGCTTCATTGATACGATGTTTACCCACTTGTGGTCAACAAAATACCAAAACTATGTGGACAGCCATGGAAATCCTGATGGGTCTGGTAAGGCATTACCTCCTGGAGCCATTGATTACTACACAGGTGAATTACCTGCGTTTTGTAGATCAGACAAGGTTTGGGGGAGTGAGGTACATGACATCTACACTATCATGAACATCAACAACAATCACTGGATTGCTCTGTGGATATCTATTCCAAATCGTAAGGTTGTAGTGTGGGATAGTTTGTTTAGTGCCAAGGCGGTTGATCAGACAAAGAAGATGGTGGAGCCTTTTGCGGTGATGGTTCCAAATACTATTCGGGAGTTGTGTTCTGAGCAGGATAGGCCGAAGTATAGTAGAGATGCGTATACGATCGAGGTGCATGAAGCTCCACAACAGGCTGATGGTGCGAGTTGTGGAGTATCTGCTTTCAAATTTGTCGAATGCCATGCTCTAGGGTTTCCTTTTACCGCCATGGCCAACATGGACATCCAGGCATGTAGGGATAAGGTTGCGGTCTATATATGGGACGAGATAAAGCAAGATGGCCCACAGCCCCGAGATTGGTCTCACTTGGATGTGTATGAACCGTAATGCTCCTCTACGTAATATCTTTTGGTAGCTCGAACTAAACTTTTAGGATTGTTGCTTATATTTTGTACATCTCTTTGACAAATTCATATCCTAATTTTATCAGGATCAGTTACTCCTTTTGTTATTTTGTGAACTTTGAAAATAGACTTCTATTGTAGACTTGTAATATGGAAGTCTGTTGTACTAATATAGACTTCTGAATTAGACTTCTACTGTACAGTTTAGATGGAATTGTCCTTAATATAGTATGTTTTGTTTGTTGGCCTAATTTTTTAATACTGCTCTTCAGTACCCCTTTTGTAAGTTACTTGTACAATGCAACATAAAAATTGTAAAATGTAACTTATCAGTTACTATACAATAATGAAAGTCCTAGGAATATATAAATGTGAAAGTCGCACATTTCGAATATCATCCTATGGCATTTTGGTTAGATACGGAGCCATTATTACGCGGTAATTATTAATTACTCTGGTTCAAAACGATGTGGTGACAAATTATTTTTTCAGATTTTGTCCTAATGGAAGTCTACGATGGAAGTTTACAATGGAAGTTTACGACATAAGGGTACCTGAAAAGTATACTGACACGAGTCATATTGATAGCGCAACTACTTTTAGTGTAGACTTCCTGTGCACAATAGTGTAAACTTCCCTGCAAGTCTAATACACGTGTCTCGAAGACCTTTTCAACCTAAGTATGTCTGAAATGGGTAGTAAATACGGTTTGATGTTAACTTACCTTGTTTTTATAAAATGTTTCGAAGGCATTAATCAAGTCACGTCTTATCGTTTTACTTTTTGTCGAAAGACACGTCCTTTCGTATATTGGTATATATATATATATATATATATATATATATATATATATATATATGTATTTTCGTAAACACATCTCTACATCTTTCATCTGTAAAACATTCATTTCTTCTTCCAAACATTCTCACCAAAACAATGGATCCGGTTAGGGCAAGGAAAATTCAATATCGTTCGGATATGAAGAGACTAACGCAAGAGTACCCTGATTTGAGGATCGTTGAAGAAGGTAATATTAAAGGATTTGAAGGCTTCCATGTCGTATTTGGGTATGAAGAATCTAATATGTTAATCGATGATACAGGTTACCATGTGGAGGTTCCTCTAAATGGACCAGAGGATACTCCTTATTCGGGAGGAGTATTTTAGCTTGCCTACACATTTCTGATTCACTATCCACTTGGGCCACCAAGGGTGTATTTCCGTACCACAATATACCATCCCAACATCGATTATACAGGGTCCATCTACCATGATATGCTTAGAACTCGATGAAATCCTGCGCTCCGCCCGGACGAGGTTGTGAACGAAATCCTCCAACTCATGGCTTCATCGAACTTGGCCTCGGAGCCTTTGGTGGCTGAACCGGCCGAAACGTACCTAAATGACAAGGACAAGTTCGATGAAATTGCTCGGATGTGGACGGGGGAGCATGCTATGGAGTGAGGGGGTGGATCTGAAGAGAAGATTTAAGAAAAAATGTGTTTTTATTTTGTTTTAATTTGATTTCGGTTTTTATGTTATTTCCTGTGTTTTTATTTTATGTTGTAGAACTTTTTTTATTCTCAGTTGTTGCTACTTATATTCGTGGTGAACCTAATAAAGACTCATTCTCTACATATACAAATGTTTATTAGTTTGGTAGTAAAATAACTCATATTATACAACCAAAGTCTACATACGAAGTATACATTGGAAGTCTCATTAATTAATATTGAGGTCAAATTTAACCAACATATTGTATAGGGTCCTATTGTATAACCTAATTCGTCAAAGTGGAATCCTTACTGTACCAGAATTGTACAACAAAAGTCTACACACGAAGTCACCGATGGAAGTTTACTGATAGCGCCAACAGCTTTCATAGTGTAGAGTCTAGGGTCAGTGCACAACAGGAGCCAATGTCAATTGTCCACTTCACTACTATCGAAGTCCTTTTACTCCCCTAATCATTCTTATAATATTCGTGAACCTAATAATAACTCATACTGTATTATACAACCGAAGTCTACATACGAAGTATACATTGGAGGTCCACTTCACTACTATTGAAGCCCTTATACTCCTCTACTCATTCTTAAATGGGTAATAATCTGAATTGACCCTGTTACATGAGTAAATTGTGAGTTTTTATATTAAATTATGAGTGACAACAGTTCACTTAGATTGTGTATATCAAGTGCAATGGTACATACATGTTTTGTGTTCATAAGATAATTTTTATTAAGAAACAAAGATTATGATTAGTTAGGAACATGATTTGCGTTCTTCACTTGCAATGGTAAAACGTTTTGAAGTGTTCTTAACAAAATACAAAAAAGGATTAAAAAATTTAATTAAAAAATTTAAAAAAATACAAAATACACACTGATATGGTCAAATTTACCCTAGACCTACTCTCTCAAATTAAGAGATCAGCCGTAGCACTTAAGGTTATCAAATCCACAGGGAATCAAAAACTCAATAGATTATTAAATTCAGATTAAGCTAAGCAAGATAATAAGAATGCAAAAACAAGTAGACAAAGCAATTTAAACGGTTGAAAAGATCAATTAAAACAAAGCTAGGCACCGGGAAATCTCAAGTGAATCAGAATTGCAGATAAATCAATTGATAGGAATATTAAAGCACAGTTCCTGAACATGAACACGAATATAAAACTAATCAACTTTCGTTGCAAAAGTTATCTATGAATGAATCCTAGAAAACCAAATCCTTTGCGAATCCTATGAATCTAAACAAGCATTAATTTCAGGTTCAATTGTTCACAAAACCCTAGACCAAATTTCTTTGCGAAAAGGAATTTTGCTCATCAAAGTCTAGTTCAGGTAATCAATCAAACTGTCGTTTCTATTAATTATCCTAAGATCAGATTTCAGGTCATGAATCTAAAATCAGCATTAATCACAAGTCAAGATGAAGAACATTCTAAAGATATTATCCTAATAATTAAATCAAATCTAGCAACTCATCAACCACCTTTGAAAATCTCTAAACCTAACAAGAGAATTACTCAGACATATCGAATGAAGAAAACATGATTTTATTAAAAGATATCTCTAAGAAATCAATAGAATAAAGCATAAGCCTAAACAATGGCTTGGAAAACGTATATATACAGATACATAAACCGTCATAGACATAAAAGTAAACATCTGGAATTCCTACGCAAAAACGGAAATCTTCGATTTGGGATTTTTGGCTCGTCTGATCAGGGTGTCGATCGACACCCAGAGGTGGTGTCGATCGACATCAGCTCTGTTTTCTGAATCCGAACTTTGACACTTTGACGCTCCATTCCGCAATGCTCCAAAACTTCCAGTAAACATCTTTTATGCCTCAAACATCTAAATAACTGCAAAGACTCTAAAAACAATTGGAAAATACCAAAAGACTCTAGATATAGGATTTATATCATGGCTTAAACAGGGTAAAAACCATGATATATCAACTCCCCCAGACTTAGCTTTTTGCTTGTCCCTAAGCAAAACAGTGTTATCACTCCTTTAGGAACCACATACCTTGCAAAACTAATCCGGTGATACTTCGATGTTTCCCTAGAAGTATACCAGTCCTCTAGATTGAATCCAAACTACTTAGAGAAACTCAGACTTTCAGTCGCAAACCCCTTTCATTTATTAAGGTGCGGTCTCATCGAGGGAATATCGATCGCTGGACCTTCTAGATTCTTTCGCTTCCTTGAACACTTTCTTGCGTTTCACCCTCTCTCTTCCCTCTGAAACTGTATCCAATTAAGGATATCATAGAGATGCATTGCCCATTTTTGAACTTTTTCTTCAGGATTTTTCTGATTTTCGACTTGCACTTTTCTGTAGATTTTTTTTTATTCGATCCTTGGCATCTCTATGATCACTAGATCAGCGCTCACTACTGGTGTTCTTGTGGAGACAGGGTCATGAGGCTTTTTCTTTTCGATCGAGGACAGTTGAATTCGTCATTTGGGAAGAAGTTTCAAGAGCGGTCAGTCCTCGCTTTCAAGTGTTTGGAAGCTGAATCAAGTCTTCCGATTTCCAACGCCCTTGACAAGAGATTTAGAGTTCTTTAAGGGCGGGGTCTGCAACGTCTTTTTGGCGTTCTCCAGAAATCTGAACTCACTCCGTTAAACCGATCCACTTCAAGTTATCCACCTTGTAAAACCAACCAACTTGCATTGGAAATGGTCCTTGATTGTTGTTCAAAGCAAGTGGAAAGGGGAATTTTGACCCGAAAATTTTGAAAAACTGACTCAAAAATTCAAAATAAAACACAAAAGTTAGCAACTACCTCTCCCAGACTTAAACGACACTGTCCCCAGTGTTATTAAGCCTGAAGAAGGTGAATAAAATAGATAGAAAACGAAATAAATTGAAAAAGGAAGAACTTTGGTACCTGATGGGGTGGTGTCGATCGACACTTGATAAGGGTGTCGATCGACACCCATGAATTTGGTCTAATCGACCAAAAGGTCGATCCACTGTTCATCCGCAATTTTTTTTTTTTTTTCGAATAAGAAATTTGAAACACTTAAACTAAAAATAAAAGTTAGTATTAAAAGAAATTTAAAACAAAAAATAAAATACTTACTAGTGGGTTGCCTCCCACTCAGCGCTTGTTTTTAGTCCGTTAGCTTGACTGTTTTGAGGAACTAGATGTCTGGTGGATCAGCGCTCTTCCATGGAATGATTCCGGGAAAGAGTTTATGCGTCTTCTGCACCATCTCGTGAATGATCACCTCGTCTTTGTCTTTAAGCTCTGGAGGAATGAGAATTCGCATTTTTGCGAACGGTTTTGAAGTCCTTGAACGCTCCTTTGGAATTCCTGCAAAATCATCAAAAGAAAAACCAAGCTTTCGAGGAACTCGTTGCTTGCATGAGCGCGTAACCTCTTTATCAACTTTAATGAAATTGGAAGAGATAGAATTAAGTACAGGAGGTTCAAACCTTTGCTCAATGGGAGGATCGTGGGATGGGATAAGTGGAATGACGTTCTCAGCAATAGATGAAGGACTAGACTCCAGCTCTTTGATTGAGTCTTCATCTTCTAGAATTTCCACTGAAAAAGTTTGACCATCGATGGTGGATTTTCTCCTGGTGTTCTCCATGTCAAAATCAATGACAATATCACCTAAGTCAAGCTTTATATTTCCCTTCCTCACGTCTATTTGAGCACCAGCAGTCGCTAAGAATGATCGTCCTAGGATCAAAGGATCTTCAGGCTCATCGTCATACTCCAAGACCAAAAAGTCTGCAGGAATGATGCAGTCCTGAATCTTGATAGGCACATCTTCAAGAATTCCTTTTGGGAATCTCGTGGATCTATCAGCTAGAAGAAGAGACATCCTAGTAGACTTGAAATCAATCATACCAAGCTTAAAAGCAACAGAAAGTGGCATCAAGTTAATACCAGAACCTAAATCACAAAGAGAGTGAGGAAACTGCCCTGTTGAAATTGAGCAATTAAGTACGAAGTTGCCTGGATCCGAAAGCTTGATTGGAACCCTGCTCTTGATCATAGCACTTACTTCCTCTGAAACCACTATGTCCTTCTTCTTCTTCTTCTTAGGCACTGGAGTCGTGTTCAAGAGTATGGATCTGGTGTCTCTGGTCAGCAGTGCTCCCTCCTCAAGACTAATACCATTCGCTGCAAGCCGCTTGATGTATCGTTTCAAAGCTGGTGATAGCTTTACTGCATCGATTAAAGGCATCTGAACCATGACCTTATCAATAATCCGCTTGCAAATTTCCTCCTTAACCTCCTGCTTAGACCTTCTAGCTCTGGGAAATGGCACTGGAGGCTTGTAGACGTTCTCCTTTGAAGCAATCGCGATTGCCGCAAAATCAGGCTTGGTCTGGAGGGGGTGTCGATCGACACTCTCTGTAGTGTCGATCGACACTAGCTCTATTTTTCGCGATCCGAGTTGATGATTCGAGAAGTGTCGATCGATGCTCAGCTGTAGTGTCGATCGACACTTGCTCTGCAGTTCCAAAAATTTTGTCAAACTCTGCGAAATAATCATCCGTTTCAGTTTGAACAACATTGCAAGCACTCCTCGGGTTTGCATCAGTCTTTGCAGGAAGGAAACCCTCTTGTCGCTTGATCGAATCAGCAGTTTGAGCGACTTGAACGTCCAGCTTCTTGACATGAGTGCTTAGCGCTAAAATCTTTCCATCAAGGTCCTGATACATAGTATCCATCTTCCCATTGAAGCTCACAGTCATTTTCTGTTGGCCCTCTAGGAGTTGTTCTAGCATATTCTTCACCTCATTGTCCTACTCAGGAGGTTTCTGATAAGAAGAAGAACCGTAGTTCCTGTTGTAATTGTTGCTTTGGAAGGGCTTCTGATAACCTTGCTGATTTCCGTATTTCTAAAATCATGAACCATTGATGTAGTTCACATCCTCTGCAGTTTCAACTTCCTGAGCAAACTGTATTGACTTCTTTCCCACAAGGATACTACGCATAGAATCCAGCTTAGCGTTCATCTCAGCCAAATGCTTCCCACCATCCTTGTTCTCGCTCATCTGCTTCCTCTCAAAATCAGCGTTCTTCGTGTTGTTGCTATAAGCCAAGTTCTCGATGAGAGTAACTGCGTCCTCTGGATAGATGGTATTGAAATTACCACTGCTTCCTGCCTCCAAAGCCATCTGATACCTCCAGTCCACTCCTCTGTAGAAGATGCCTAACAACTGAACATCGGAATAGCCATGGTGAGGACAATCTCTCTGATAAGACTTCAATCGCGTCCATGCAGCCTTAAAAGCTTCTGTCGGGCCCTGATTGAATGAAGTGATCTTCGTCCTTAAATACTCAGACCTTGCATCGTCGAAGAAGTTATTCAGGAACGCGTTCTTGGTGTCCTCCCAAGTAGTCAGCGATCCAGGCCCAAGCTGCTTCAACCAGTAAAAAGCATCCCCACTAAGAGAGTATTGGAATAGCTTGCAGAAGAGATAATCGCTGGACACACCATTAGCCTTGATGTGGGAAGCTAAATCCTCGAAGTTCTCGATGTGGTCCATTGGATGCTCATGAGGAAGACCATGGTAAGGGTTCTGAGCAACCAGGCTGAAGTAAGCATGCTTCAGCTCAAAATCATTCCTCTGGAAAGCAGGAGGTCGAATCGCAGCTCGATTCACGTGGACAGTTATAGTCCGCAAGCGTTCTTCCTCGCGCAGCGTTCATCTCGTTCCCCAAAGCGTTTTGCTGATTCTGGATGAGGCGTCGATCGACACCCAGGGGGTGGTGTCGATCGTCACCTTGTATTTCGTCGTGTTGCTCGACAGGTGGTGGGTGTCGAGCGACACCCTGCGGCAGAATTGCCAAATTCTCATCGAAGATCACTGTTCCGTCGTCGTTGATCCTCTGTCCTTGCGCATTATACTTCAGTCCTGCCGGATCAAGCAGAACTCCATCATCTCACGAAGCTAATATGACGGGTGGTATAGCAGCCATCCTTTCTTCTCGAACTGCTCTCATGTTGTCATGTTCCAAATGTGCTAACTCCTCGAGATTGTAGTTAACTAGCTCCTTGTCTTGATTGCTTCTAGTATCAGGCATGTACCTGAAACAGAAAACAAAAAGAAAACGAAACTAGCAAAGCAAAAATAAAAATAGAGGCCTAGACAAAATCCTAATAATAAAAACCTAATGGGCTAGACTCCCTAGCAACGGCGCTAAAATTTGATATCGTCAAATTTACCATAGACCTACTCTCTCAAATATAGAGATCAGTTGTAGCACTTAAGGTTATCGAATCCACAGGGAATCAGAAAC
The DNA here is from genome assembly GCA_963576765.1 of Draba incana. Classification (NCBI taxonomy): domain Eukaryota; kingdom Viridiplantae; phylum Streptophyta; class Magnoliopsida; order Brassicales; family Brassicaceae; genus Draba; species Draba incana. The sequence goes on from OY755206.1 coordinate 25,343,719, forward strand.
TCAATAGATTACTAAATTCAGATTAAGCTAAGCAAGATAATAAGAATACAAAAACAAGTAGACAAAGCAATTTAAACGGTTGAAAAGATCAATTAAAACAAAGCTAGGCACAGGGAAATCTCCAGTGAATCAGAATTGCAGATAAATCAATTAATAGGAATATTAAAGCACAGTTCCTGAACATGAAGACGAATATAAAACTAATCAACTTTCGTTGCAGAAGTTATCTATGAATAAATCCTAGAAAACAAAATTCCTTTGCGAATCCTATGAATCTAAACAAGCATTAATTTCAGGTTCAATTGTTCACAAAACCCTAGACCAAATTTCTTTGCGAAAAGAAATTTTGCTCATCAAATTCTAGTTCAGGTAATCAACCAAACTGTCGTTTCTATTAATTATCCTAAGATCAGATTTCAGGTCATGAATCTAAAATCAGCATTAATCACAAGTCAAGATGAAGAACGTTCTAAAGATATTATCCTAATAATTAAATCAAATCTAGCAACTCATCAATCACCTTTGAAAATCCCTAAACCTAACAAGAGAATTACCCAGACATATCGAATGAAGAAAACATGATTTTATTAAAAGATATCTCTAAGAAATCAATAGAATAAAGCATAAGCCTAAACAATGGCTTGGAAAACGTATATATACAGGTACATAAACCGTCATAGACATAAAAGTAAACATCTGAAATTCCTTCGCAAAAACGGAAATCTTTGATTTGGGCTTTTTGGCTTGTCTGATCAGGGTGTCGATCGACACCAGCTTTGTTTTCTGAATCCGAACTTTGACACTTTGACGCTCCATTCCGCAATGCTCCAAAACTTCCAGTAAACATCTTTTATGCCTCAAACATCTAAATACTTGCAAAGACTCTAAAAACAATTGGAAAATACCAAAAGACTCTAGATATAGGACTTATATTATGGCTTAAACAGGGTAAAAACCATGATATATCACACACCATTAACTGAATGACACATGTCTGCTAAGAATACTCTAAAATTGCTCTTAACTAAGATGTGTTTCAACTTAACAAATAGTTTCTCATTTAATTTTAATCAGTTTAATGCTAAGAACATGGTTTAAGAGCAACCATTATACAACCATTAAACGTTTGAACAACATTTAATAAAAATTGTTCACTTCATATTATGTCACGGCTTTTCGTTTTACTTTTTTTTTGAAGTAAGAGACGTCTATACGCCAAAAGAGACGTCTTTTCGTCTATTCGTATCTATATATTTGTATTTCGGTAAACACATCTCTACATCTTTCATCTCTAAAACTTCTATTTCTTCTTCCAAACCTTCAGACCAATCCAATGGATCCGATTAGGGCAAGGAAGATTCAATTTCGTATGGATATGAAGGGACTAACGAAAGAGTACCCTACTTTGAGGATCGTCGAAGAAGGTAATATTAAATGATTTGAAGGTTTCCATCTCGTATTTGGTGTGAACAATCTAATATGTTAATCGATGAGACAGGTTACTCTGTGGAGGTTCCTATAAACGGACCAGAGGACACTTCTTATGAGGGAGGAGTGTTTTGGCTTTCCTACAACTTTCCGGTTCAGTATCCATTAGGGCCACCAAGGGTGTATTTCGTACAAAATTATACCATTCCAACACCCATGCAAACGAGGCCATCTACCATGAGATGCTTAGAACGAGATGGAGTCTTGCGCTCTGCCCGCTTGACGTTTTCAACAAAATCCTCCACCTCCTGGCTTCACCGAACTTGGCCTCAGGGCCTTTGGTGGCTGAACCGGCCGAAACGTACGTAAATGACAAGGCCAAGTTCGAGGAAATTGCTCGGCGGTGGACGGAGGAGCATGCATGGAGTGCGGTGGTGGATTTCAAGAGAAGAATGAAGAAAAAAGGAGTTTTTATTTTTTTAATTAAAATTTAGCTTTTTATGTTTTTTATTTTATGTTTTACAAGTTCTTTTCATTTTAAAATGTTCAACGTTAATCGTTAATAAGAAACTTTCCTTCTCTAAATCTACAAGTGTTTATAGTTTGGAGAAGCATACAACCAAAGTATACATACGAAGTCTACACGGGAAGTCTACTTTATAAGTTGCGTTAGCCTTAGTTGTTGAATAACCTAATTTCCAAGGACAATCATCACAGGAATGAACCAAATCTTGCTAAAGCATCTTGAACTTCTTCAAAAACACCACTTAAACAAATGTCCCTAATGCACAACACAATAAGACATTGTGTTACATCTCTTTTCAACGCAACCACCACATAATAATTTTCAACTAATTTGAACGCAAATAAGCTCTACTTTGAACATGAACAACAGTGTACTTACATCTCTTATGTTTGTCCACGATTTGGCATCACGTTTGTTGTTGCAACGGAAGAACGGTCTTCCAGGATTCTCAAGCGTCTTAGAAGTAAAGATCGTCACTCCTAAGCCGCACACACACTTTAACGGTAACCCACGGTGTCCGACAACACCCGATGACACAGAGCTTGAAGAACTCATCGGAGGAATGCGCAAATTCAGAGCATTTCCAAGATAGATTTCGAATGTACAAATTTGAGACACGAAATTGACAGAACTGAGAATTATGGGAATTTAGGGATCTGAGTAATTTTCAAATTTGGGAATTAGGGATTGAATACTGATTTGGGGAGGAAATCTACGACGTTTAAGGGAGCAGTAAAACGGTTTTGTTTTTATTAAGCGGATATGTGTTACGGTGCTTTAACCCCGTGTAATGATTTTATGCCGAAGTATACAACCGAAGTTTAAATTGGAAGTCTACATACTAAATATTGATTGTCAAATTTAACGCTTAAGGTCCGTTACCCTTGGTAGTTAACTAGTCACCCATACTTACATGGTACAACTCCTCCTATTTGGTTCGAATTGAAGTGAAAACAAAGTTTTTTTTTTTAACACAAGTTTGAACATGAGAATAACCTAGATTGAGCACAAGTCCGGACACAAGTTTCAAATATAATTTATATTTTTTTCACAAATTTTAACCCAAAGTTCGACATAATAATAACTCTAGACCTGACATGATAGTAGCTTACTTTTGAACACACGTTTGGACACGGTAGAAACAAAATAAAAGTCCTTAGTACAACGAAGTCTACAACGGAAGTCTATAACTGATGTTTACAACCGAAGTCTACCTTACACATCTCTCATTTTTCACATCTAAGTTTAGTATGACCTGGTTGTCCGCAGTTCGTACAGTTGTACGTGGGGTTCATCTTTCGCGGTTTAGTCCCTTTCCTCTTGGCGATTTCAAGCCAAGTTTGCCATCTAGACTTCTTCTTCCGACCTTTTTTACGACCAACTTCAGAAGGTAAGCATAATACCTCCTCTTTAGGACATTTGTCGGCGTCCTTGGCTTGGAAAATACTGCCGCCGTAGCTCGCGTATAAATAATGTCTCTCGTAGGAAGGACAAATAACCGTAGACACATCTTGACGGCACTCGATTAAAACCGCGTAAACGTGTGAGCAAGGGATCCTCTCGATTTGAAAGACACAACATGTGCATGCACCTTGGCCCATATCAGCAAGGAAATTATGGTTTCCTCCCCTGACGTAGAATTGGACATCATTGATGCGTTTCGTCGTCATGGAAGCCGTGTAATACTCACATATTCAACAAATAGTCAACACCTCGACTATAGCGTGTTGGTACACTCAACGCATCCTCTCGCCTTTTGTAAAACCATCTTCCTAGTTTTGATCGGATAAAATCCATAAGAAATGTTATTAGAAATCCTCGAGCTACCTTTAGTGCCGCATTGATTGATTCGGCCATGTTACTCGTCTTGATGTTGTACCTCATTCCCGGAAAGTGCACACGTGACCACAACTTTGGGTCAGCCTCCTCCAAGTATGTTGCAAGATCCGGCTTTGCAGATCGTATCGCCTCCATATATCGGTCATAATCTTCTTCTGTATATGCGTACGCTGCACCTTTGACCAAGTACATGAGATCTTTCCCCCTAAATTTTTTCACTATATTGCATTGAAGGTGGTAATAACAAATGCCACGTGTTGCCTTCGAGAAAACCTTTTCAATCGCGTTCTTTATCGCGATCTCTCTATCCAAAACGATCACCAAATTTCCTTGTTCCGAGACACAATCACTCAATTTGGTAAAAAACCACTCCCACGAAGCATTAGTCTCACTGTCCACAATCCCAAAAGCCAAAGGGAAAATTTGAAAATTAGCATCTTGTGCACATGCAACTAACAACACTCCCTCGTACTCCCCAGTTAAATGCGTCCCGTCAACGACGATGACACGTCGGAGATACTTAAAACCCTCGATTGAGGCTCCGAACGATAAGAAAAGGTACTTAAACTGGTTTTCTTCATCGACCTCAAGAGCGGTGATTGTTCCCGGATTCGCTTCCTTGATTTGATGGAGATACGATGGGAGACTCTCGTATCCATTTTCCCAAGTTCCCCGCACCATTTCACGTGCATAACATAATTCCCTATATGAAGTAGTATAATCCAATATCATGCCATACATTTATTTCATAGCATCTTTGATGTGTTGCGGCGTAATTCCATTAATTAATCCAACATGGTCGTAGAAAAGTCTTCCAATGTATTTGGCGGTAGCACGTTTGCGGTGCTTCACTCGATCATCACGTGAACATGTATGGACATTGATATACTTTGTCACCCAAAACCGGTTTGCTTCAGTCTTTACAGCCGCTCTTAACCTCCACTGGCATCCTTCCACATAACAAATGGCCACAAATAGCTTTGGTTCAGACTTGAGTACCTTGTATGCAAATCGCAGCATAACACAAGTTAATTGCAATTCTCGAACTAGCTCTGCCTTGCTACCAAAACTTTGCGACACGAATATGTTATCGGACCATGTAAACATACTCGAACGACCAGCTTGAACATCGAAGGAGATATCCTCTCCATCTTCGTCTTTAACTTTTCCATACTCACTATAATCATCATCAATATTTTCTCTATACTCTTCTTTAACAGCCTTTTCTTTCACTTCATCTTCTTTCACTTCCTCTTCTTTCACTTCTCCATCATTACACTCATCCTCATCCTCATCCTCATCCTCATCGTTTTGTGTATTTTCATCTTCATCATTACTTTTCATCCTCGTTTGAATTTGCATCTCCGTTGATGTCGGTTTCCGTCTCAAACCGACTTGATACACAAAGACGTATCATACAGGTTCTACGTAGCTCCATCAAACTATGGACTTGTCTATCGTTTATGACGTGCATTGGAGGTGTGTCATGAGGCGTGTCATGAGGCATTTGTTCAACCATTGAACTAGGTAATGAATAAGTGAGCTCCACAACCTCCATTTTTTGTAACTTATAATCATCTCGAGCCATTTCAACAAGTTCCCTATGTGTAAAACCATCGCCCAAGATAAACATTCTCCCTCCTTTACGGGTATCCACCTCAAAATGCCACGTACCATCTTTCATAATTCAATCTCCATAAACAACAGGTATTTGAACAACCATCTGTCAATAAAAAAGATATGAAGCTTAGTGAGCAACAATCGAAATTTTTGGATAGTAGACTTCCCGTGGAGACTTCCGATCAGTCACTGGAAGTCTACATTGAATGAGCTAACTAGTCACCAGATGAAAAAAATAGATTTACCCCATCAATATTAATCTTAAACATGTCAAACTAACACAGATGATAGAGACATAGGTACCACACATGTGAGAATAAAAAAACCATGAAATCTCTTAATAGAATGACATATAATTAGGTTTTTAAAAAGACTGTGTATTGTAGACTTCCTCTGTACACTTCCATTTTTCGATAGTAGACTTCCCGTGTAGACTTCCGATCACTCGCTGGAAGTCTACGTTGAATGAGCTAACTAGTCACCAAATGAAAAAATTAGATTTACCCCATAAATATTAGTCTTCAACTTGTCAAACTAACACAGATGATAGAGACATAGGTACCACAAATGTGAGAACAAAAAAACCATGAAATCTCTTAATAGAATGACATATAATTAGGTTTTCAAAAAGACTGTGTATTGTAGACTTCCTCTGTACACATCTATTTTTCGATAGTAGACTTCCCGTGTAGACTTCTGATCACTCGCTGGAGGTCTACGTTGAATGAGCTAACTAGTCACCAAATGAAAAAAATTAGATTTACCCCATAAATATTAGTCTTCAACTTGTCAAACTAACACAGATGATAAAGACATAGCTACCACACATGTGAGAACAAAAAAACCATGAAATCTCTTAATAGAATGACATATAATTAGGTTTTTAAAAAGACTGTGTATTGTAGACTTCCTCTGTACACTTCCATTTTTCGATAGTAGACTTCCCGTGTAGACTTCCGATCACTCGCTGGAAGTCTACAGGGGGTACTTTTGCATTTTAGGCATACGCTTTGCAGACTTCCAGGGAAGTCTTCACAACTGTAGACTTTCCTGGAATTCTGCAAAGGGTAGTTTTGTATTTGACTAAATTTTGAATTTCTCCAGGGAAGTCTGCAAATAAAAGTAGACTTCCTAGGAAGTCTGCAAAGAAAAGTAGACTTCCTTGGAAGTCTGCAGCATTTGTAGACATCCGTACAGGGCAGTTTTGCAATTGTGAATTTTTTCCGGAAGTCCGCAAATGGAATGTGAACTTCCTAGGAAGTCTGCAAAAAAAAAAGTGGTAGTTTTGCATTTGACCAAATTCGTTGATTTCAGTAGTATACTTCCAGGGAAGTCTACACTAGTTGACCAAATTCTTTTTTAATATATTATTAAATAAATGTAAATAGGATATAATATATAAAATATTATTGATTCATATATAAAATAGAATAGATGAGTAAAAAATTCGTTATACCTCATCATAGGCTAATGTATTTCAACATAAGATTTTTCGATTAAAAACACATAATCATAGGTAATAAAAGTACATCAAAAATAAAAACTAACTCTTTGTATACATAAATATAAAATAAAAAAATGATAAGTAATTAGATTGTAGAAAGAGGTTTTATAATAACTAATATAAGTATATCAGAAATAAAAACTAACTATTTGTATGTATAAATACAAAAAACAAAATTTAAAGGAAAAAATGATAAGTAATTAGAATGTAGAAAGAGGTTTTACAATAAATAACTATTTTACTATAAAATTTTAAGCATTGTTTAGATAACATAATTGATTTAGTTGTCAAATTTATGTATTTATGTAATTAACAAAGTTGCAAAGAAATATATATTCAAATGGTAACCACTAATATTGAAAAAGTTGAAAATCACTTTATATTTCAATGTTAATGCAACATAAATAAAAAAGTAACTAATTTAATTTCAAGTCAATTATTATTAATTTTTTACTAGCAACCAGTATAGATCTAAAGAACTGGTTTGGTTATGTCAAAAATAAATAATAAGATAAAACATATTATTTGTCTTCAAATCTAATAAATTTCAAAACAAAACTTGCGCATCGCGCGAGACATTTTCTAGTTTTATATATCAATAAGGGCATACTAAAACCGGGTAAATAATGTATCGCTTAGGGTTTAGGGTTTAGGGTTTTAAAATTTGCGACGATTTTGCGAGGGTTCCATCGCAAAATCATCTCAAATCATGAGGTATTTTATATATCAATTTTTGAGGCAAGTGCGTCGAAAGCCACGCAAAAACGTCGCAAATACTTGTATTAGAAAGCAAAGCAATTTAGTACGAGAAATTAATATATACACTAAATAAAATTTATTAATCTTCATCATCATGATCAGAAAGATAACTTTCTACTCCGCCTGCTTCTTCTTCGTCATCATCATCGTCCTCCTCATCTTCCTCGTCATCTTCATCAAATTCATCTTCGTTTCCTTCCGAATCCTCGAATGTCGCATCAAGACCACTATGGAGCGGATCAATTCTTATCAAATTGGTGGTTACCTCTATAGTGATGGAAACTTCTTCGGTTCTGGAAGGTTGCATTGGGGGTTGATCATCATCAGCATCAGCTACTAACCCCCGACAATTCGACCCCTTGGGTTAACTTTAAATCATAGATAGCCAATCTTGATCCCGTCGTCCACGAGTACGAGGGTAATGAATGAAGACTACTTGCTCTGTCTGGGATGCTAAAATAAATGGCTCAAACTTGTATGTCATCTCCTGTTTCCTTTTACGTCAACAACTTCGAATTTGTTGGTTCTAACCCCGATACCAATGGATGGATCAAACCAATCACAACGAAATAATACACTTTTCAAGTTCAACACACCAGTATACTCGATCTCAATGATTTCTTTCAATATACCATAAAAGTTTGTGTCGCCTGGGACATGAATACCATAATTTGCAGTGGCTTTATTTTGGCCATGTTCAAATGTGTGAAAAATAAAACTGTGAGTACAATACATCTTACTCGTTTTTATGCTTGCAATATGGCCTAAAACAAACTCATGTACCCATAAAGGCCAACTATGTCAAGATTTCTTCGCCACCTATTCTCAAATTGAAATAATTAGTATTTATATATATATATATATATATATATATATATATATATATATATATATATATATAGTAGTAATATAACTCATGCATGTTTCTTACCTTCTCCCGCATCTTGCCAGCAAAATCATGTTCTAGGAAAGATTGAACTTCTTCATCATTTAGTTCAGGAAATGCTTCTCGTATTTGGCCTTCTAACATTCTGCATATACACCCGTTAATTAGTTGTTATGTGGATATAAAATAATAAATACTCATATGTAAATATATATATATATATATATATATATATATATATATATGTACCTCTCATATGGCTAAAAATAGTTACAATTTAGCATTATATATGTATGGGCAACTTGCATATGCTTGAAATCACACCATGTTGTTCCCTTCATTTTTCCACCCATCATACCTACATCAGAGAACACATCAGGTACACCCTCTAAATGATATGTTCGGCCAACCCCACCATCATCGTATCGTTTACGACAGGCTGTTTTAGTTTTCACGGTTTGGCTAAAGTAGTAAGTAGAAAAGTTTGATGTCTCCACTGTCAACTTCCAGCAATGATTGATCCCTCTACTCTTGCCAGAGTTTTCTCTTTCATCTTCAGATGTTTGAAGAACCTTTTGAAGGGGTACATCCATCGAAATTGGACTCATCCACCCAAATCTAACTCATGAGGTAAGTGTACAACCGGAAGTTCCATCACATCAGAAAATGCAGGTGGAAAATCTTCTCTAAGTTGCAAATAGTGAGTGGAATGTCTGAATTCAACTTCAATATTTTGTCTTCCATTAAGGTTCTAGCACATAAGTCTCTGAAAAATGCTCCAATACCTAAAATGGCAATCCGATCCGGAGTAAGATAATTAATACAGTTACAAAATACATGTATGTTTATATAACCATAGATAAACGTAACACCTGTTATTGCCTCGTGTACATCTTGCAATAAAAGCTCTTGAAAGCTGAAAGGGAGTAGTCGCTGCATGAACACATGACAATCGTGGCTCTTCATCCCAGATAATTTGCCCCCTTGCTCAACACACCTTGAAAAAGTGAACACATGATATGGGAACTTCACCCACTCCTTAACCTAGTTAATCAAAGCATCCTTTGCAGCAGGTAATAGTCGGAAACTGGGAATCGGTGCCCTACCAATCCCTGTCAGATGTAACTCTCTCCTTATGCCTAAAGCGGCGAGATTGAGACAAGATTTCCGATTGTCTTTTGTTACCTGCAACATTCAATTATGTGTGTATAATATTCTTAAAGAAATTTTTCTCCACATGCATGACATCCAAGTTGTGCCTCAGCAGATGATCCTTCCAGTAAGACAATTCCCAAAATATATTTTTCTTATGCCAGTTATAGTACACCCTATACCCAACAGGCATATTTGCAGGATTACTTTGCCAATTGTCCCCAACTTTTACAGTTTCTTCTGCACCATATCCATCCATTTGTTCTTCCAAGTCCTCACCTGAGAGGTAACCCAAGGGGGAGGATTTAATAACTCTCTTACGGAACAACGTCCTACTCTTTCTATAAGGATAACCCCTAGGAAGAAATTGACGATGGCAGTCGAACCAGCAAGCTTTCCCTCTAGCTGAAAATTGAAATGATTCGGTCTTATCTAAACAATAAGGACATGATAACTTTCCGTGCGTTGTCCATCCAGATAGCATACCATACGCCGAAAAGTCGCGTATCGTCCACATTAGGACAGCCTTCATGTTGAAGTTCTTACGGCTCGACGAATCAAATGTGCGTACACCAACATGCCACAACTGCTTTAGTTCCTGGATAAGAGGTTGTAGGAAGACATCAAGTGATCTTTTTGGATGCTTAGGCCCTAGAACCAAAATGCTGAAAAATAAAAATTCTCGATGCATACACATTTCCGGAGGGAGATTATATGGCGTCACTATGACTGGCCACAACGAATATTGCCGACCAGACATACCAAAAGGACTAAACCCATCACTGCAAAGACTCAAATACACAATTCTATGTTCTACAGCAAAGTCTGGATGTACCATGTGAAAGTGTTTCCACACCTTTGCATCTATGGATGGGCGACAACCCCTTCCTCACAATTGTGTTATGCGTGCCACCTCATCGCCCCTGATGTCTGCTCTAATTGATATAATCGCTTCAGTCTATCTGCCATTGAAAGATACCACATACGCTTGAACAGGACTTTGGTGCAACCACTAGTCTTCTTATATCTTGGATGCGAGCAAAAACGACATTCCTGTAGCTGAGCATCATCTTTCCAAAAAATCATACAATTATCAATGCAGACATCAATCATCTCAGACGATAATCCAAGACTTGCTACCAATCTTTGTATCTCGTAGTAACTCTCTGCAGAGTTATTACTCTCTGACAAATATTCTTTAAACAATTCACCCAATTTATCCATGCAATTTTCACTAAGGTTATCTTCGCTTTTAATTGTCATCATCCTAGATACTAACGACAATTTTGAAAGCCCTTCTCTACATCCTTCGTAGATAGGTTCGTTAGTACCATCTAACATATCATAAAAAAATTTAGCACTCGGGTTTTGTTCTTTAAAGGTATTATCACTAAAAGAAGAATTAGATTCTTGAAATGCATCATTGACATCATTGACCATGTCATTAAACCTATTCCCATCTGTATTTCCATATGCATATTCATTAAAATTATCATGACCATACTGATAAGTATTATCCTCAAAATTACTACCACCTTCTACATTCCCACGATAACACGTACTTGAACTACCCGGAACATTGACAACAAAATCCTCCCCATGCGAAAACCAAACATAGTAGTTAGGTAAAAACCCCCTCGTAATAAATGTTTCCAAAGTTCGCGTATCATGTGCAACAAAGTTTTTGCATTTCACACAAGGACAAAAAATTCTCACGTTACTGTCATTGGTGCATCCCGCGACTGCCCCTTGGTTGTTTATCGCCTGGGTCAAAAACTGGTCAAGCCCTTCGCTATATTCTCTAGACACTTCGCTAGTTTGTGAATCTTTGCGGTTGTACATCCATGCTCGAACCATGTAGACCTCATGATGCCATGACATCTTCGCCAGTTTATGAAATTAATCTCTCTTTAAGAAATCTATGGAAAAAATTTATGTATTTCTCGGATTGTTTTTAGAATATGATTAGAATGCTTGTTGTTTCCGTTCATCACACATTCAAGCTATTTATAGAAGTTTGGTTTCTTCTGCTACTAATTTGCGACGTTTTTGCTTATGTTTTGCGACCCGTTTGCGACTAAAATATTGCACCCATAAACAAGTAAGAATCATAAAAATGTGTTGTAATAAATTTCGTCGCCAAATGGTAGCAAATTTTATATCGTCGCAAAATGGAAACAAACTTATCGCTAATAACAAAAATATCCTACGACACAAAACCGTTGCAAGTTTTGCGATAGTTTTGCGTCGACAACTCATAATCGACGCAAAATCGCCACAAACACAAAACAATTTGTGACGATTTTGCTTCAAAAATTTGCCACGCAAATTTGCGACAATTTTGCGTCACGACAAAGAATATCGTTGGCAATTCGTCGTAAATGAGTCACAAATTTGCAAGGCTTTTTACCTTCGCAAAATTCCGTCGCAAAAAGGACTGTTTATTTGTTGTGAAAATTAATAATAAATTTGGATTACTGAATAAAATCAGAAACTAAATAAAAAAACTAGGGTAATTTAGCGGCCTCATCTCTTAACTTTCTTCTCAGGTTCACGTCGACCGTTAAAAACTTGCATACTTTTTGGTTTTTTTTCTTTACAAGCATCAAGCATAATTCACAAGTACGCTATTTTTATATTATACTTTTGTTATTTATAAGTTTAAGGGAGTTTGATTGGGGATTTGGTATTGATTTATTGTAAAGTTTGCATAATTGATTAGTCTTTAAATTTGTGATGATTTTTTAATTGAAAGGTTGGTTAATGAATTCGTAGGAATGAAGGAAAGAAAGATTATGTTTTGAAAAGCTTGGTTTTTGTAAAAAAAAAAAAAAAAAATTTGAGTAGATTGTGGTGGTTATTATTTAAGAAATTTTTGTTTTATATAAACCGAGGTATTTTTTATAACTTCGCTTATAGCTTATAAAACTCTAGGAACGGCTCTGTCCACATTCTATCACCCCCACCGCAACCCACTATCATCACTTCCATTTTGAAACCGAAGAAACAAACACAAAGATAACTTAATGGCCACACTCAAAAAGAGCTCTTTCACCTTTGACCCATACAAAAATGAGAGAAGAGAAGGTCTTTGTAATCGGAATTCTTAGTAGAGAGTGATGAAGGTACAAGAATATTGAGCTATTCCTTCTATATTCATCTTGCTTAATTGCTTTCATAACTCTGAGAGATGTCCTCATATCGAATCTGTTCGATTTAACCCAAGGATTATTGAGCTCAAAATCAACTCGAATCGACCTAGAATCTAAACTGAAAAGTAGAGAACACAAGAGACTCGAGCCTCGGGGCTTAGTGTCGACCCCAAAACTCGTCGACGAATTACTTTACCGGAAAACCCACTATCACGGTGTTAAACTTCACTGGAATTTTACAATCTCTCTCTCTTTCTCACTTCTCTTACAATTGACTCTTACAACAACTTTTCAATAAGAATAATGAAGAAGATAAGATAAGATAAAGAATATTAATCAGACTTATACATAAGCCTCTCATACGTGCTAGGCCACACGTGTGTACTTGTGGGTTTGATGAAAGACTCTGAGACGTTCAGAGTGTTCCACACACTTAGCCAAACTTCAACAAAACATTCTTCTTGGCCTTAAATGATCATGCTTACATTTTCAAATCTCCACCTTAAGCATGATCAGATTCTTTCCAGAATCATGTCCATGGCACTTGGACATATACTTGCATATAACAACCAGTACACAGCCTTCCAACCTCAAATAATTAACCTGAACTCATAGCATAACATAAGCTTTCCATTAGCTTTAGTTCTTGGTAACCTGAAGCATCTTCAATGCTTCTTGAAACTTAGCAACTCGGCATACCCTTAGTGAAAATATCTGCTGGATTATAAGCTGTAGGAATCTTTGTAACCTTGGTAGTACCTTTGTTAATATGATCCCTTCCATGATGATACTTAGTATCAATGTGTTTTGTTCTCTCATGATGAATAACATTCTTTGATAATGCTATTGCACTTTGAGAATCAGAAAACAACTCCATTGAGTCTTGACCAAAACCCAGTTCTTCTGCAAATCCTTTCAACCACAAAGCTTCTCTTATTGCCTATGATAGAGCAATGTACTCTGCCTCAGTACTTGAAAAAGCAACAACTTTCTGAAGTTGTGATCTCCAGCTGGTTGTGTTTCCTCGAGCAGTAAACACTATACCATTTGTTCATCTTCTGCCATCCAAGTTACCTCCATAATCTGAATCACAATAGCCCTTGATGATGAAATCACCATACTTCTTAAACCTCAAACATGTATGAACTGATCCCTTGATATATCTCAACACCCACTTGACTGCTGACTAATGTTCTTGAATAGGTTTGCTCATAAACCTACTGATGACTCCCACTGGATATGCAAGATCTAGCCTGGTGCCAACCATTTCATACATGATGCTTCCAACTGCGCTTTGATATGGAGTTCTTTCCATAGCATATGCTTATGCCTCTAATTGTTCCTCTGTAGCTGCCTTTTGCTGAAAATGAGCTCCCATTAGAGTTCCTACTGACTTAGCTTGATCCATACCGAAATTACTCAACACCTTCATCAAATAACTCTCTTGAGATATACTAAAACTCACAGCAACTCTATCTCTACATATTTCCATTCCCAATATCTTCTTAGCATCTCCTAGGTCTTTCATTTCAAACTCATAACTTAGAAGAGCTTTCAATCTCTTAATCTCTTCTTTCTCAACGGGTGCAATCAGGATATCATCCACATAGAACAACAAATATATGTGACTTCCAAAATTTAGCTCCTTAAATAAAAACACATTAGTCTCTCTCACTTCTACTGTATCCATTACTAACCATAAACTCATCAAATCTTTTATTTTATTGCCTAAGTGCTTGCTTAAGACTATAGAGAGACTTCTTAAGCAAACATACTCTATCATGATATTTCTTATCTACAAATCCTTCAGGCCGTTCCATTAGAATATACTCATCTAAATTTCCATGTATAAATGTTGTCTTAACATCTAACTGTTGCAATTCCATGTTAAAATGAACTATAGATGAAAAAATGTACCTTATTGAGACATGCTTGACCACATGAGCAAATATCTCTTGATAATATATGCCTTCTTTCAGAGAATATCGCTTAGCAATTAATCTGGCCTTAAACCTTGGATCTTCGACTCCAGCAATACCAGCCTTTCTCTTGAATACCCATTTGCAGCCTATTGCCTTTTGCCCTCATGGCCTATCAATAAGAATCCAGGTCCTATTTTTCTACAATAAGACCATTTCTTTTTCACTAGCTTCTGTCCACTTATCATTGTCTGGATCTTCCATTGCTTCTTGGTAACTCTGCGGTTCAGAACTCCCTGCATCCTCAGCTATATAACAGTAATACTCCACAAAATCACTATCATCATAAACTTCATAATCATCAAATCTCACAGGAGCTCTAGTTGTTCTTTTAGGCATGTTGCCTTCAGCATTATCTTGTTGATGTCATGTGTGTCTTGAGGTTCTGTTTGATCTTGAACTGTTGTGGCACTTTGAGTCACCTCTGTAGTTGCTCCACCTTCAAGAGTTTCCTCTGATTCTATCTGTATACCTGCAAGATCATAGCAAGTAGAAGTATCAGTAGTAAAATTATTTGACTGAGTGGTAATACCTGATATTTGTAGCTCCTCTTTGATGTCTTTATACATATGCTCCTCTCTGAACACTACATTTCTAATGACCACCATTATCTTCTCTTCAAGTAACCAAACCTTAAAACCTTTCACACCCTCAGGATAAAAAGTAAAGATTCATTTCTTTGCTATGGGATTAACTTTCCTTCACTTGCATATACATATGCAACATAGCCAAACTTTCTCAAGTTTTCTAGAGAAGGCATGACTGAAGTCCAAAGCTCTTCAGGAACAACAAAGTCTAATACTAAAGAAGGTGTTCTATTTAATAGATATACCGCAGTAGCCGTAGCTTCAGCCCAAAATCTATTTTCTAAGCTACTTTCACTGAGCATGCTTCTAACTTTGTTCAAGATAGTCCTATTTAGCCTTTCTGCTATACCATTTTGCTGAGGCGTATATGTGCATGTCATATGCCTCACTATACCCTCATACGTGCTAGGCCACACGTGTGTACTCGTGGGTTTGATGAAAGACTTTGAGATGTTCAGAGTGTTCCACACACATAGCCAAACTTCAACAAAATATTCTTCTTGGCCTTAAATGATCATGCTTACATCTTCAAAATCTTTGATGATTGATCTCGAATCCCATGAAAGGAATCAATGATCGATCTCGAATCCCATGAAACTGATTTCCGTAGAACCTCCACAAAAAGGAAACCGCATATCTTCACAAACCACCTACAATAATGCAATCTTCCAACTAGAGATCTGCATATCACCGTCTTAGTGTCTTGCGATCCCTCTATAATTTGTAACTCCACGTTTCCTTCTTCGATCTCTATCAGATCTATATCCTTTCTGCAAAAATCACCAAAATAACCTTCCGGATATGCGGTCCAACCAATGAATCTCAAAAGAATCCTAGATCAATTTTGAAATCCAATTTGAAATAAATTTACCGAAGTAAAACCATAAAATCATATCAGACCCGAGGAAGATAGTCTGATCGATTTAATAATGTATGATAAGGAAAACGAATTTAGAATATTTTCAACAAAAATTGAAGCTTTCATCAAATTTGAAACTCTTGTGACTGGTGTAAATCCTAGAAAAAACTCCAATCCATATAAACGGAATTATCAAATTTGGGTTGAGGTAAGAAAATATTAGACACTCTATGTCCAGAAAAAACCTTATAAATTAAAAAATTTGCGGTGAATATTTCTGTTTTACAAAGAGTTTGTGAGAGTCAGATGAAAAGCCTTGGAGGAGAAAAAAATAAGAGGAAACTACAAAAATGTCACAAAAACTCAGTTTTAAATTTAATTACACAGAATTCACATTCGAGTTTTCTTTACAGAAATGTCACATTTGACTAAGTCAGACGAAATAATTCCAAAAATGCCCCTACTTTTGTTCTGCAAAAATGAGAATTAAAGATGAGAAGAGTGGAAAGAGAAGTATAGGGAGAAGTGACATAAAGTAAAAAGTGGTCAGAGTAGTTAATGTTCAGAGGAGATATTTTCCTACATTTATTTACCAAGAGAGAGGGAAAGAATGATGTATACGTACACATTAAGACCAATATATACAAAATATATAGATATTTTTTTGTCTGGGAAAGCCAACATATACGCACACAGTAAGGTCGATGATATGCACATACACGAATATCATGTACACTCTATACAACCACATGTACATGAAGTCGAGGCTCATGTGGTTCCATACATGATATACGTACATGAAATCAAGGTTCATGTACTTCCATACTGGTATACGTACATGGGTCTTCATCTGAGGGTCAGTTACGTACTGTGAAAAATGTACGTACATCAACTAGCAGTGTACGTCCATCAACTAGCAATGTATGTACATTAGCTGGAATTTCATCATCATAACATACATCAGGTACAAGATCATTATTAGGCATGGAGACATCAGAAAATCTGCCATCAACACTCGTTTGGTGTACGTCTGACTACATTGGGTGTACATCATCCTGTGAATGGCGTACATCATACCCTATTAGGTGTACATGGTCCACCGCTATCCATATTGTAGACGTATATTTGTAATTGCAATTACACATGAAATCAATGTACTTTCATACGTAGTATACGTACATGAGTCTTTTCATCCGAGGGTCAGGTATGTACATGTGTACATCATGTACGTAGACTATTATCTACATAAATCACTTTGATTGGATAATATACCCATGCCATATTAATAAATCATTGTCTTTATTGTTCAATACCAATATATCAATATATGTATTATTCACGTACACAGAAAACATATATATATATATATGAGTATATGTATGTGCATGTGTGTATACGGTATATATATGTGTGTACATATGTTTTCTATGTACGTGTATATGTGTACTTGTATAGTACATATATGTATATATGTGTACACCTGCGTGTATAGTACACTATCATCTACTTGTATAGTACATATATGTATATGTATGTATATGTGTGTACACATATATATATATATATATATATATGTACAATACATCATATTTGGGTGTAAAAATAAGAAAAAAGTTTGAAGATGTGTTTTACGAGATGAAAGAAAAAAAAAAGATTTGATGATGTATTTTACGAGAAAATATGAGGAAGAAAAGAGTAAAAAGAAGAAAAGAGAAGGAGAGAGGAGAGTAAAAAAAAATCATTCGGGTAATTTGACAACTAAAAATCTATCAAAGTTTTTTTAAGGGCAAAACGGTTTTTTTGCGTAGACGGTGTTGTGATATATTGGAGAGAGAGAAGAAGTTGTGACATTTTTATACATCGTCTTTTTTGTGACATTTTTGTAGTTGTAAGCAGTGGCGGAGCTAAAATTGTTTTTTACCGGGGTCAAAATTAATATAATAATATTAATTTTTAAAAAATAAATATTTATTACTAAAAAATCTAGACAATTTAGGCATTACTATTTGTTTTTAATAAATAAAATATAACAAAAATTATATCATTATTGTTATAAACCTCATTATTATAGTTATTTTTTCGATAAAAATATTTGTAGTTTTAAAAATACGTAACACTTTGTATAAAATATACAAAGAGTCGCACGTTATTTAATCATTTCGTATTTTAAATGTTTGGCACATAATTAATAAGTTAATTGTTATTTCTATCTAAATTCAAGTTCGTATCTCCGGCTCTCCTCCACCGAATCCATCGTACATCCTGAGCTGTTCGATTCCGTCAAAGCAGTCACCTTGCAAGATATCAATCGTTGGATATTTCTCTATAAAACTTTCTGTAACCTCTTTGCTCAACGGGGCCCCACCGGATCTAACCGTTTTCATAGACTAAAGGGAACATCTTTATATCATAAACTAAAGGGAAATTGTTAAATGGTGTAAAAAATTAGGTGTAGTGTAGTATCCAAGTTTCTAGCTAAACTAAATCGGTCTTAAAATTTAGACATAATCTAATTTTTGATCATTAACATGTCTCGAAAGTACACTCTGTATTGAAATAAACAATAATGTTCTCCACAAAATACGTGTGTAATCTTCGTTTTGAGACCTCAAGGTCACATTTCCACAAATGTAACAGATATACTACAATACAAAGGATAATAATACATAGTTTCGATCTCATTACGAAGTCTTGTAACAATTTTAAAGCTTTGCGAGCTTATTAAGATCTTTTTGTAAAATCTTACCAGAAGGAATCTTACCAAAAGCCACTTTATTAATTGGGTCTTATATTTGGCCATGATCTATTTTTTTTCGTGTACAAGTGTTAGAACCCTAGACCCATATTAAAGTTTTGGTACATTTTAATGGATGGGTCCGGTGGATCTAGAGGCTCCATGGGAATCGATAGGTACATAGGCACCGAAACACTCCTCCACCGACGGAAAGCGAGATTGTGCAGATCAGATTTGTTTGTCATTGCGGAAGAATGTGGCGGGGAGAGGAACATTGGAGGGAGATCAACCATGTTGTCGAGGAAGGAAACACATCGGAGGAAGAAGCTCATTTTGTGCGGCTACCTCAGGGAGAGTGCCTGAGAGAACTCATAGGGAGAACATCTAAAACATTTCTACCGTATGTGGATGAAACTTGTTTCCAAATTAAGTTTTTGATCCAATTAATTTCTCGATTAATTAATATTTCGCTAAATTAATAAAATTTCATTATCTTAATATCATTAATTTATAGAGGTTCTACTGTAATTAATTATTGTTGGTCCACAAATGTGCCAGTTTAAATAATTGTACATGGAGATGGGGTCTTATTATAAATCTTGTAACAAAGTCAAAGCTTTAAGTTTGAAGTAGCAAGCATGATAAGATCCTTGCTCAAAATTTTGCCCGAAGGATTATTTGGTATAGAAGATACAAAAGTCAAATCTGAGCTTGGATCGGTGCCGGTGGCTCTATTAGCACTGGTGCCGGTCCTTTTGTTTTCGTTTTAGCTTCGGTTTGGGATGTGCAGCCTTGAAAAGTTGATTTTCTTCTGATAGTTTGTGGGTTCTTTTGGCGGTGTGGCTATGGTGGTGGTTAGGGTGTGGTTTGGGATTGTGGTGGTGGTTCGGGATGAAGGTTGTTAGCTCATCTATAGACTGGTGGTGCGCTTGACCTTTACTCGCGAAAACCGCTCTTTTACTCCGATCGATTTCCCTCTATATATGGCTATGCTTGCCGAATCGATGGATCTCTCATGATTGTTGGTCGTCTCTCTTCGGTGAGGTCTGTTTTTCTTTTGTTGGATCATGGATTTTGACTTCGTGGTTTGGTTCCGGCTTTATCCACTTGGTGTTAGTCTTCTTCGTTTGGCATAGTAGTAGTGTTTCCTTCGCCTTCTTGTTTGATAAGGCTTGTGTAGTGGTGTGTAGATGTTGTTGTGTTCCGCAGAAGATGATGGGTTTTGGGAGTTGCTCTTATGGTGATTATGGTTTGGTTGTTGTCGCTTTTATTACTATTGGCCATCTCTTTATGCTTGCGGATCCTGGTTGTTGTGGTCCTCACAATCGTCTTGCCTCCTTTAACTAGTACTTGGAAGATAATGAAGATGGGTTTAAGGTTTTTAACCGTCCAACAGATCGGCGTTCGTGTTCTCCAATGAATTAGTCTTCTTTGTAACGATACTTTTCGACAGCTTTCCCTTAACAATATTGGGTCAAGTATGGGGGGAAGAAACATCGAAGTGTATTGGATTATGTACATATCTTTGTAGTTGGTATTCAATGCCTTGGGTTCCGATGCTTTAAGTTCTCGTTCAGGTTACTATAAGTTTGGTTTCGTTAGGTGCTTGATTTGGCTTTGTACCAAGCTGCCTCTCGTATGTGTGATGGTTTCTTGTGGAGGTTAGATTTGCTTTGTAATGCTTGTAATGTCGAGGACCTTGAGGTAATGGCGTAATATATAAATCTTTCAGATGAAAATAAAGAAGATACAAAAGCCACTTTTCGTATCTTCTTGTACGTTGCTACTTGTTTCGCTACAAACTCCGTTATTAACTTTTCTGATAAGAAACTCCCTGTTTTCCTTACGACGTACGCCATCGGAAATTGGCCCACATCTTTGTTTGGAAACCTGTAAATCGCGAAAACATTTAACAAAAAACTCGAAACTGTAATCTGGTAAGAAAAACGACAAGTGTTGTTGTGACTTACGGGATTACCGCAGCATCAATAATTTCAGGATGACTGAGCAGCAAAGCTTCTAATTCAGCTGGAGGGACCTATACACACGCAATGATCACCAAAAGACGTTTAACATAATCTAGAGATCGAGCCAATAATTTCAATCCTATATATATTAACTGAGGAGACACTAAGAGTTTAAAATCCTAGGAGTCACTCATAGAGACATTCTAAGTAAAAAAATCATATGTGTCATCCAAAGAGTGTTTTAAGGGTTAATTAGCATTCTATTAAAAATTAAATATAATAACACATTTCTATATTAATATTGTAAACTTTATTTTGTTATATACTTTTACCAAATATAAACTAATTACAGTAAAAACTCTATAAATTAATAATGTTGGGATCACAATATTTTATTAATTTATAGAAAATGAAAATTTTCCATAATCTTTTTAAAAAAAAATTTATTTTAAAAATTTTAATTTATATTATGCTATATTTTTATAAAATTAGTTTACTTTTTTTGTTTGTTTGTACTATATCAAATAATGATAGAGTTATAAACAAATTTCAATTCTAAGAAAAAAATAAACAACATTAAAATGATATATAAATATATTTTAGTCATGTTTATATAGCATATATTAATTTATGATATTATTGGGACCATATATTTGCATAGGATTTCTAAAAACATTGTTATCTTATTATCTTATCGAATTGTGTTATATTTTACACCGGCCCGACTCGGGGCCGGACAAATTTATTAATTTAGAGAGTTTATTAATTTATCGAGTATTAATTCTCCCCATAAATTTCCTTAGAACAATACTTGCTAACTATCATAATATTTTCCATATAATATTTTCGGAAAGCATATGATCCCATATAATATTTTCGTACAGAATTTCTAACATAATATTTATATCTAACTTTCCTTTTTTTCAAACCTAACATAACACTACCATCACTATTTCCCTATATATGTAAGCTAACAAACAAACTATGGAAAAGTCAAATGATCTTAAAGATTGTGGTTCTACGATCAACAATGGTGTGTGTAAGTAATTGTTCGAATTAGATTATCTTATTTATAATCACATAAATGGATTAATCATATGTCAAGAATGTATGATTTTTTTTCTCCATCTCTTATTGTAGATGTGTGCGACCAAACCGAGGTTATAAAGTACTTATTTGAGTATATTCAAAAAGGACAAGATCGAGTAATACCCACAACCGAGAAAAGTAAGATTGCTAAAGATGGCAAACACGATGAAAAGGATGTTCAAGCTAAAGGCCACAAGTCTTTGCTCCATGATTGGAGGAAATACAGTACGCAATTCTTTTTTCAAGACAAAGACTCTACGCAGTTTCGTGTAGTCAAAAAATAGTGTAATTCCCTCAAGACACTCAGAAACGTCGGTCTCTATTTACCTCGACCTGTAGTTTCTCATGGACAATTGTACGTGGCACTATCAAGAGTAAAGTCTAAGGAGGGATTAAAGATTTTGATCACAGACAAGTATGATAATCCGCAGAAGAAGACTATGAATGTTGTGTTAAGGAGATTTACTAAAAAAATTAAGTAATCATGAAGTATAAGCAGGCATGCAGTTGAAGGAAGGGAAACAGGAGATGCACTAGATCAAAACTTTGAATCAAAGAGTTCACATACGTTTTTTGCCTTTTAATTGATTTTGCTTTAATTTGTTGGGTTTTGGTGTTGGTTTTTTAGTTATTATTGAACTTATCTTAGTTACACATTTGATTATTTATTTTCAATAGACGGTTCAAGAACAAAGATTTGAAACTATTTATTGTCTACATATTTTAGATCAAAAATCGTATATTTTTTTATCTACTATATCTAATATAATCCCGCACTTAGTGCGCGTCAAAATCTAGTGTTCTTCTAATCTACAAATATGGAGAGGATCCTTATGTAAAGAGAGATTTAATGTTCGAATGTACACACACAAACATAAGTTTGGGAAACCAAATTAATAACAAAGTTTACGCGAATAAAATAAAGAGAACTTTTTTTTAACCTGGTAAGCTTTGTATTTGATTAGCTCTTTCAATCGGTCAACGATGAAAAGAAACCCATCGTCGTCAATGTAGCAGAGATCTCCGGTTTTAAGCCATCCTTCTGAATCAATAGTTTCTTTTGTAGCTTCTTCGTTTCTTAAATAACCTTTGAAAATTCAAACAAATAAGTGTAACACTAGTTAGAAACTTGTTATTTTTTTTTTTGCCACGGTCATATAGTACACGATTGTATACCTTTTGTAATTGCCGGTCCTTTGAGCCAGAGCTCGCCCGTTTGGTTCGTTCCCATGACCCGACCCGTATCCGGATCCACAATCCTCCCTTCCACACCGGACGACAACATCCGGATCGCACCGTATCTCCGGCTTTCTTCCACCGAATTCATCGAAGCCCCTGAGCTATTCGATTCCGTCAAAGCATACCCTCGAAAAATATTGACCGTTGGATATTTCTCTATTAAACTCTCCGTAACCTCTTTGCTCAATGGAGCCCCGCCGGATTTAACCGTTTTCAGGGAGCTTAGATTGTATTTAGCCTTGATCCGGTCTGAATCGTTGATCATAGCCACCAAAACCGGTTGTGCCAAAACCAGGCTCATGACTCTGTACTTGTCGGCAGCTTCCAACATCTCGTTGAGCTCGAATTTCCGGAGGATCACCACCGTGAAACCTAATGCTACGGTGGCCATTGCGTAGACCATCGGAACGGTGCAGAGGAAGATCTGATTTGGCTCAAATGGCTCTACGATGTATCTCGCCACGTGTGCGATTGAGTTTCCGTGAGACGAAATCACTCCTTTGCTTCGTCCTGTGGTTCCCGACGAGTAACGAAGCATCGCTGTATTGTCCTTGTCAACTCGCTCTCTGATGCTCCGCTCACTCGGTTCCTTTTTCATCATCTCGCTCAAAATCCCAACAACTCTGACAGGTCCCACGCTCTCGTCCACGTCCTCCGTGAGGACAATCGGGATAGCGGCTGACGCGACCAGTTTGTGAGCTAGCTGGGGAGTTACAAAGGCGAGCGTTGGATTACTGTCTGCAATCTGTCTAGAGATCTCAAGGACTGTGCTGAGAGGATTCGCGGTGGTGACGATGGCGCCAAGAGCCATGACAGCGAAGCAGACGATGGGGATGGAGAGGGAGTTGGGAGAGAGGACGAGGACGATGTCGCCTCTCTTTATGCCAATGTCATGGTAGAGACAATCGGCTACACGATCTACTGCTCTCCAGAGATCGGAAAAGCTTATACGGTGGCCAGTGGTGGCGTCAATGAAGGCAGTGGTGCCACGGTGTGGTTGAGAGGAGATGAAAGTTGTGACGTCGAGCGAGGAGTTCGCCAGAAGTGGCAATGGTTTGCGTTTACTGTAAAACGTCGAGTTTGCAATACAGAAACCATTTCTATGATCAATAAGCGATGGTGATGATGATATTTCGAAATTGGCCATTTGCTTAGCTTCAGGTAGATAGATTGATGACAGTGAGATGTATAGCTTTTGGCAGCCTAGAATGTGCAGTTCTGCCAGACCATAGCAGAGTTAAATGGGTAATCGTGAGTCTTCAAAAATAGACCGTAGATACTAGTCATCTAGGGCCGAACCTAGAAACCAGATTTTTTTTATTGAGCTTTCAAACATGACTTTTTTCAAATATCCTATTCGTAGCATTGATTATATTTCTATGTTGGATACTTACGTTACAATTCCATGCCCATTTCTGTGATCGCTCCAGTTTATTTGTTTTTCCATGTTAATCAAGTTGTTTTACCAAAAACGTGACACTGCCATTCAAAATACAGGAATTCCCCGACAATTAATTGGGTACATCTCTGTATCACTAGAGGAAATTTCCAAACGGTGCAAAAAATTAGGTGTAGTGTTGTACTAGCGTCTAAGTTTTTAGCTTTGGCTAATCTTCAAATTTAGCCATGATCTAATATTTGATCACAAATATGCTTCAAAGTACACTATGTATTGAAATAAACAACAATGTTCTCCACCTTTTTTTTTTTCTGTTTGTGAATGAATGTAAATGTAATATTCAATCAAAATCTGTTTTTACAACAATGTTCTCCACATTATTGATGTGTAATTTTCTGCGTTTTGCAACCTCAGGGTCATATTTCCACCAAGGTAACCGATTTACTACAGTACAAATGACAATAATACACAGAGATTCGGTCTCATGACAAACTCTTCTAACACTTTCAAAGCTTGGAGTTGGAAGTTGCAAGCTTGATAAGATCCTTTCGCAGGATCTTACCCGAAGGGTTCTTTGGTATGGAAGATACAAAAGCCACTTTTCGTATCCTCTTGTATGGTGCTACTTGTTTCGCTACAAACTCCATTAACGACTTATCTGATAAACTGCTCCCTGCTTTCCTTACAACGTATGCCATCGGATATTGCCCCACTTCTCTGTCCGGAAACCTATAAATCGCCAAAAACATTATAAACTCAAGACTATTTCTGGCAAGGTTAATAAGAAACCGACCAAGTAGCTTTGTGACTTACGGGATGACTGCAGCATCATCGATTTCAGAATGAGTGAGCAACAAAGCCTCTAACTCAGCTGGGGGGACCTACACAATGATCACCAAAAAAAATTTAGCATAATTTCCCATCTTTGTTAGATTGAGCCTAATATTCCATGCTTCTCTAATGTAAAAATTAAGAAAAGAGTAATGTCCTGAGTATGCTCCCATGTCTAATCTCAGAGCTGAAATGTTTCTGGTTCCATGGAACGAGGTCAAGTTTCTAGCATATCTAGTCAAACAGAACTCATAACTAGAACATAACAAGATTGGATCCATCAGCATTTCACTACGTGCAAAATCTATCATTAATTCACAAAAGATGATTTGATCCATTAGTATTCCTTAATGTTGCATAAGGACCATAAGTCTATAGCATAAATATCGGTCATGGTTAACTTTTGTGTTGTATTATATTTTACCTGATAACCTTTGTATTTGATCAGTTCCTTTAACCGATCAACCACAAATATGTATCCATCTTCATCGATATAACAAAGGTCTCCAGTTCTTAACCATCCTTCAGAATCAAGAGTTGAGCTCGTTGCTTCCTCGTTGCTAAAATAACCTACCAAAAACAACAACAATAATTCGAAACACCGCAAATTCCTGCATCGAAATGATTCTCATAAATCCTAAATTCAAAATCATACCTTTCATTATGGAAGGACCCTTGAGCAAGAGCTCACCAGTATGATTCGGTCCAAGAATTTGACCCGTAACAGGATCCACGATCCTCGCTTCCATACTCGCGGACAATAACCCAGCGGTTCCGTATCTTCGACCTTCCTCAACAGTATCCGTGGAAGCTCCTATACCCGTTGACTCGGTCAACCCATAACCTTGCAAGATCTTGACCATCGGATACTTCTCCATGAATCCCTCCGTCACTTCCTTACTCAACGGAGCTCCACCACACAAAACCGTAAGCAAAGAACTCAAATCGTACTTAGCCTTAATATGATCAGCACCATTGATCATCGCCACAAGAATCGGTGGCACGAGAGGTAGAAACGTAGCTTGGTACTTCCCAATCGAAGACATCATCTCATGCATCTCGAATTTAGACAGAACGATAACCGTCGATCCGTAAGCGAGTAATCCGGCCGCGAACATCGCTAAACCGTAGATGTGAAACATAGGGACGGTGCAGATGAACCGTTGCTCTCCGTCGTCAGATCCAAACCGATTCACGATTGTTTGTACCATCGCGATTAAGTTACGCTGAGAGGTAATCACTCCTTTGCTCATCCCGGTGGTTCCGGAAGAGTAAAGCAAAGTCGCCGTGTCGTCTTGGTCAACTCGCTCCTTAACTCGGTTACCACTCGGTTCTTTCTTCATCATCTCCACTAACCTCCCAACCTCTCCCACTGAGTCAACTCGTTCCTCGTCCATTAGCACGATCGGTAGCTTCTTAGATCCGATTTTCGGGAGGAGCTGCTTCGTGGTGAAGACGAGGACGGGTTTCGAGTCGTTGATCTGTTTAGAGATCTCTCCCGGAGTGTTGAGAGGATTCGTGGTGGTGATTACTGCGCCGAGTGACATGACGGAGAGACAAACGACGGGGAATAAAATGGAGTTTGGGGAGAGGAGGAGGATGACGTGGCCTTTTCGGATCCCTATATTGGAGAGACAATCGGCGACGGATTCTACGGATCGCCATAGGTCGGAGAAGGTGAGGTTTTTTCCGGTGGATGCGTCGATGAAGGCGATACGGCCACGATGTGCTTGTGAAGATATGAAAGTAGTGATGTCGAGAGATGGATTCGGTGGTAATGGAATTGGTTTCCGTTTGCTGTAGAATGTTGAGTTTGAGTTGCAGAAACCACTTCGAGAATCTACAGAAGCCATCTTCTCTGGATCTTTCTCTGTAGATTTGACTAGAATATAAAGGTAAAGTACTGAGACGAAGTTTGGCTTTTTATTACAATAAGTCTAAAGCCGCCGATGAGAAGATAATTGCTACTTGTGTAGTTGTTCCACGATATTTCCAGTTCATTGTTGCACGTGAAAATTATGTCCAAATTCGAGATGACGTGGAGACCTTTTAGATTACATGGCCCTTATATTGGGCCTAGGCCTTTTATAGAAAAAAAAAGAAAATCTGAACCGATTGAACTGAATCACCCGGTACAAGAATGTTTAACCGGAGGAATTGAATCAGCATCTGAAGCAATCATGTAGATTTTGAGTAGAATAGTTTTTGAATTGGTTTATGTTCACCAACTTTGTAAGACGCGATATGTTGGGGAAATTAGTAAAGTTAGGACACATGGAACTTGACTATGTCCGGTATACACTTTTTTCAATCTTACTTTTGTTCCATTAAGATTTAGATTATCTAAATCCCAACTTTATCCTTGATTAATACTAAAAATTGCTCCACCGAGAAACTCATTGTTAAAGACCTCACATAGTGCCACCATTTGGGAGTAATGTACAACATTTCGCCTTCCTCTAGGATACAATCCATAAACTCTAGTTCCATTGCCTTTGGGAATTCGGTCTTGCCATCTTCGTTTTTTCTATTGATCTAATTCCAAGGTAGAAAATTGCCCTCCATCTTAACATTGCGTTGCTCAATTCAATAATCCTCTGAAACCATAGTCTTTAACTCATCGATAGTAATTGTATATTCCAAAACGAGTAACCTATTCTTTATTGGCGCACGATATTCATTCGCCACATGTCACATGTATATGCTACATATTAATCAAAATGAAGAAAATATATGCAAAAAGATTGAATAAACGAAGAATGAAGAGAAGAAATAGAATTAGAAGAGACGACAGAGATGAACGGTTCATATTCTTATTTATCAAAATGAAGAAACTGTAGGTCCAGTGTTTTTAACAAAAAAAATATGTCTCCGTCTTTGCCATGTTTGCCATGCTTCTGCTACCATAGCAATGAGTTTGATCCCCATGTCTATAGTCCCTCTCGGCCCCGCAATGTCTATCAAGGATTCAAGCAACCCATTTCGTACCACCTATCATATCAATGTCAATAGTTCCTCTTTTTTTTTACTCTTTAGCAATGTAATAGGAGCATAATTTCACACCGTGTAAGGTGAATTGTCTATAAGAATCTTTGTCCATAAGTCTTTAGAGGTGGTTTATATCCATCTGCTCATCGCATAGTGTGATGCACTCATCATTCGTGTTAGTCCATAGCTTATACACCTGAACTCTCTTATTCGAGAATTTGCGTGTGCTCCTTGATGTTTAAACAACACAAAAAGTTTTCATTTACAATATGGTAAAGATTTAATACGAAGTGTGGATGCTCCATTAGCGACTTCAACAACAACAACAACGAAAGGATTATGCTTTTACTTAAATACTCAAACAAAAATCATTGGAAAGTTTGTTTCTTTTAGTTCTCTCTAAACCTTTTGAAGAAACTCATAGCTCTGTTTGAAGATGTTTCAGTTTTGAAGCATCACCTGAGTCACTCAAGAAGTACCTCAAGATGTAACTGTGAAGTGATTGACGCAGAACAAGTAGGCTGAGTTGGACCAGTGAAGACGGGAGCTGAGCTGGACAATCTAGAAGGTTCTAATAGCGTGGAGGATAAGCTAGTAGGTGAACCACATTTTGAAGATTCAATCTAATCACTTAGAGAAAATCAAGGGATTGGATAACTACGGAAGCATGTTATCTCTTCTTGGGTAGTTGGTTAGGTTGGGTAGTTGGTTAAGTTAAGTGGTGTAGTCTATCAGTATAAACAGATACACTCACGCCTTTGTAAAGGCTGCACATTTTGGGAATATCATTTCTTAGCAATAGGTTTTAAAAAAAGAGCAAAAACATAGAGCTAAGGACTGGTGAATGGTTCATTAGATTGTGTATAGAGCTAATGGATGTTTAAGATTAGATATTCGGTGAGCAAGCTAAGGTGTTACTTGGTCTTGTGATTACCATTTAGAAGAAACTTGTAAGTGTGTCTAAA
The DNA here is from genome assembly GCA_963576765.1 of Draba incana. Classification (NCBI taxonomy): domain Eukaryota; kingdom Viridiplantae; phylum Streptophyta; class Magnoliopsida; order Brassicales; family Brassicaceae; genus Draba; species Draba incana. Next base: position 25,373,222 of record OY755206.1, read on the forward strand.
AGAAATTTCAAGTAAAATTCTTTGTAGAGAATTCTCATATAATGCGTTTTTGGCACATTCTAACCTTTGTTTTGTAGGATTTTATCGAGTCTTTTTCTCTTCTTTTCAGTCATTTTAGGTTTAAAGGAGACTTGGGAACATGGATTTGAGCATTCGGGGGTCATTGAAGCAAACAAGACAAATCCGGAGAAAAGATGGCATTTTGAAGAACGGAGCACCTGCTCGGTTTGGTGCGAGCACCTGCTCGCCCGTGGACTCGAAGACTTGGAGCCCTCTGGAAACTGGACCGGTCCACGCTCGAAGACCATCCACATCCGAAGACCGGACCGACCGGTCCAAGACCAGACCGACCGATCGGTCACCCAGATCTGATTTAACCTATTTTTGTTTATAAATAAGGAGTAGCCGCCTCTGAAAACGAGGATCACGATTCATTTCATTTTCACTCATTACTTTTTGGAGATTCTCTTGGCTACTCTTTGCTTTTGTTCTTTTGCTTTTGGATTCAAGATTGGAGATTCATTTTCACAACATCTATTGAGAAGAATTCTAAACCCTCATCTATTTCAATTCCATCATGAATTCTCTTTGTTGTTTTGATGTGTTTGTCTCCCCCATGATTGAGTAGTCCTCTAGCTAGATCGAGGTTTTCGATGGTGATTTAGGATTGTTAGTGACTGAGCCAAATAGGATTGTATTATTCATACGTCTTCATCGATAGGGGTTCTTCATGCTTAGATTAATATTGATCACTTAATCTATGATTTCAAGTTTAACTTATTCACGACAGTGCTCTAGGTTGCTAGATAACCCATTGATGAGCAATTGGTGTGTAACCAACGACAGTTGATTGTTACCATCAATTGTGAACGAATTGAACCAACTCTTAATGCTTGTCTGCATCATTACTAAATCCAAACGACAATTTAGGTATTTAGGTTGCTGGATAAAGATATTGATACATCACGACAGTGGGGCAATATTATCTTCATGTTTGAGTTCTAGACCGAATTGCTTTAATTCCTGAATAGTAGCTCAATCCTTACTCCAAGATCACCAGAGAATAACCTTGATCTAGTGCTTTTCCTTATTGAATTTCATATCATTTAAATTGCAGCTTTCACTATTTCGTTGCAACCAAAAACCATATTTTATCTTAGCTTTAAGTTAAAATCCATAATTTCATAGTGTAACTTTGGTCTCTGTGGATTCGATACCCTTTATACTACTGCGATTGTATGTGCACTTGCAGAATTATTTTGGGATTAAAACTTAGACATCAAATTCCCTATGCCAAGTTCTGAGTTAGTGCCTGAGTTACGTAGTTCTTGCTTTTTTAATTCGTATCATAGCGGTCACTTGTGTGTATTGCTATGTCTCATTTATGTTTGATTCGTTGGCGTAGAGTTCGTTGAAGATCTTTTAGGTTATGTCTCACGAGTGTCATGACATTTTTTGACTCATTACAAACATCTAACGTTCTTCGTGAAGCTTCAGAGCAGAGCTGTGGCCATGTGGAGATAAATGAGACCTTCGCATGTGGCCAATTTATTTGAAAAAAATAATACAAAGGTCATCCAAGTTATAGAGTAGATAGACGTGAAGAATAATAAGATTTTTCAAAAATAGTAACTAATTAGAAACTTGGGATAAGACACGTTTAAACAAGTGTTTTTCTTTTTTTGTATTTTCAGTTTTGAATCGAAGATAACTTAAAGTTTACAAAACAAAACATTATAACTTGGTAACTATACACGGATGTATCTTTTTAATCTAGTATGTTAGCTTAACTTTCTTATTTATAATTGTAGGGACCCGGAAATTAATCTGCTAAAACAACGATAAACCGAATAACGAATTCAAGAAAGCGAGAACGAATTCTCTTTCCTTAATTCAAAATATCGCCCGTAGTGTGACGGTTTTGTACGATAATGAATCCCAGGATACGATCTTGATTAAGACTAATACGCAACACTCATATTAGAATCTATGAACCGTATATCTACGATATACTCTCGACTAAACTTTCTAAAACTCGGAGAGAAACTTACTGTTTAACTTGGACTAATAATCGAACAAGAGAGAATTGTTGTGATTTTTTCTTTGCTGTTGAATGTTTACAAAAGCGTGAATCATTATCATGAGTTATGGCTTTGTTAAATAGCATAGGAAAATCATTTGTTAAACCAAGTATCTCTCTCACGTGGAGGAGATTTCGCAGAGTTCAACAAAGTGGAGAGAGGGAGACGTGGCCGAGATACAGGGAAGAGAGAATCATGGATTGGTTAAGATCAATCTTATCCCAAACCGAATCCGAATATGCTCTTTATATCCTCTTAAATCAGACCGAGACCCTAACCAATCCCATAATAACAAACCAATTTCTCATTCAATTCTTAATTTAGTTAACATTGCAATTAGCCCATTAAGCCCATATTGGCAATGAAACTTTACGATCCAACAATCCCCCACATGAATAGAAATGACTCTAAACATATGACGACTAGACTAACTCTATAACCTAAACTATACAGACTTTTGAGAGTATATGCGAAAACTAACTGTATATGAGATGGTGGCGTTTTTCAGCCTTGAACCACTCATTGTTAATAACTATCGGGTTTACTTGGCCAGATGGTGAACATGATGTCTTGAACCATCCAGAGGTTAGTGTAAACCGAGATAACAACTAAAACACAGCTTCGTTTTCTCGTAGAACTTAGTTCTCTATTGTGTTCATTTTGGCCTTGAACTTGCCTGGTTAATCATGAGTGAACTTAGAGGATATAGCCTTTCATCTATTCTCCTAGAAACGGCCTCATTTCACACTCACAAGGTGATTTGCCATTTACTTTATTTGTAGAAATATCCTGTAATATTTCATTGATATCTCAAAGTTATGGTCTCAAATCATTAAAAGCTTTAGCTTATCCTCTGCACATACAGGAAGCATTGTACATCATCCTAGGAACTGGGAAAAGACATCAGTCTCTCAGTGCTTTTTAGCAGATTCTGCTTGATTTAGTTTTCCCTTTGAACCTACGTCATGGGATCTCCAATCTGGGTAGGTGGGGTTTCCATCAAGTTTCGTCTTATGTCATAGACTTTAAACCCATTCCTTTTGATGATTTTGCATCTTGATCTCATGTCAAACCTTTAGTAAATGCATCCGCTAGGTTGTCTTTTGACGTAATATAATCTAACGTGATTACACCGCTTGAGATAAGTTGTTTAATGGTTTTATGTCATCTCCTTATATGACAAGATTTACCATCATAGATTGTGTTGTGCCCGAGCTATAGCTGATTAGCTATAACCATGTACATGTTTTTAGGCACATTTCCTCCCACATCGTGATATTTTTTCACATAGGGATATTTTAAAAAAGTTTATGTCCCGGATTACTCGGGACTAGTACAATTTGCCAAATACCTTAGACTCCCGATTATTCATTTACAATGAATCCATCCTTACATTGTGAAGATTATTTTCCATATAGCGACTTCGAGGTCTACAAACTTTATGTTCTTATCCTGGGATAACAAACCCTTCAGGTTGTTTCATATAGATTTTCTCTTCTAATCTTCTGTTTAGAAGATTGTTGTAACATCATGAGTTTCGAGGCCTCGTAAGGTTGTGATACTTATAATCATTTTGGTTGAATTTTTCTCGTCATCGGAATCATCTTGTCAGAATCCTTGCCCCACAAGTCTAGCCTTGTACTTATCTTTTTCGGAGGTGTTACCTTTTGCGAGGCACCCCCACATTTTAAGGTATTTGTACGAATGTACTTTTCCTTTTCCAAAGTTGTGCTGATTTACCAGTAACTTTCTGCGGTATTTTGTTGAGGATTTAATTTGTGGTAAGCAACGCTTTCCCCCACATTTTTTGGGCTAACCTCGATTCCTGCAACAACGTATTCATCATCTCTTTTAGAGTTCGGTTTTCGATTTTTACTATGAATGTATGAAGGTGACAAAGTACGTTGTACCATCTCTAGTTTACACAAATTTTAAATCACACATCTGTGTGTATTAACTAGAGGTTCGGTATAAATCAACCGATTAATTAATACATGTTTCAACAATATAGTTATTAAATAAAAAAACCAATTGTCAACGTAAAGCAATATCAATAATTATTCTGAGTATTGAGATATTATAATGCCAATATTCTCTCGTTATTGATTATTAAACCAAGAGTAAACCGGTTACTTTTGTTTTCTTAAGCCACAAGAAAACAAAATCAATAATATCTACGAGCCGGATAAATGTTTTGTCAAAAAAAAACAGTGACTTGGGGTGATGGTTTGTTTTTGTGGTGAGTTTTGCCGGAACGCAGACTTCACATTTTTCTTTACTTGATTTACATTTTTGGGATTAAATTATGTTTTGTATTTTATAAATGATATTTCCAAATCGTTCATGCCAAGTAAGTAAGCAAAAAACACTGGATTTTTATTCATTTAAGTTGAAACAACAGAAACGAAAGCAAAAGCAACAACGGAAACAGAAGCAAAAGCAACAACACAAGCAAAGAACACTTAAACAGAAGGAGAATCAGATCCTTCTTTCGGGAGGATTGTCGACACAGACAATTTAACATGTCCTCCCTTAACAAACCCCTTTCCTAAAAACACGCCACGTTTCCTAATAACAAGTTCATCAGCCTCGAGATTCGCCGCAAATCCATGCTTGCTCAGGATCAATCCGGAGATCAAGTTCTTCTTCATATCAGGTACATGCTTCACATTATGGAGGTGAAGATCACATCCTGAAGTCTGCCTCAGAACCACTTTGCCTTTTCCTTTAATCTTTGACACAGATTCATTCCCCATGAACAGCTTTTCCTCTGTGTTCTTCCTGTTCTTCTTGTACACTTGGAACATTGTCTTATCAGAACAGATGTGTGTGGTTGCACCGGTATCGTAGAACAACTCAATCGGATTGTTTTCAACCATGTTGACTTCAGATACAACAGCACACATGTCTTCTTGTGTCAGGTTAGCTTGAGATTTTTCATTCTCAATCGCCTTTCCCTTGCTCCTGCATACATCAGCTTTGTGCCCAATTTTGCCACAGTGATTACACTTACCATTAACCTTCTTTTCAGCCTTGTTCTTCTTGAAGTTGGTGGAGGCAGATGGCTTTAGAGATAACGCACCCTTTTTCTGAAGAGACATGAGTTTGATCCCTTTGCTTTTGAGCTTTGCCAGCTTAGCCTTTTCTTCATCCGTGTTTACATCATATTGCTGGCCTTGATTTCCGTGAGCAGCACGGTTGTTCGCTTCAATCTTCAGCCTTCAGATGACATCATCAAGAGTCATGGCCTTACGCTTGAACGTGAGGTAGTTCTTGAAGTCTGTCCAATTCGGAGGTAGCTTTTCGATGAAGCTGTTGACAGTGAAGATCCCACATATCGACATTCCTTCCAATTCTATCTCTTGAAGGATTCTTTGGAAAGCTTCTACTTGCTCCATTATCGGTTTGGAATCCACCATCATGAAGTTCAGAAACTTCGCGGTTGAGAATCTCTGCAACCCAGCATCACCACACTTGTACTTCTTCTGCAAAGCCATCCAGGGTGCTTTTGAAGACTTTGCTTGACAGTAGATCTCATACAGAGGATCAACCAGGCGGCCTAAGATCTGGCCTTTGCAAAGGAAATCTCCATGGATCCAGGCTTCAACACTTGGAAGAGTATAAGCGTCCGTGTTCCCGGGAGAGACCATTGGCTTATCCTCAGTGAGAAACTTCTCAAAGTTCATCGTGGTCAGAAAGAACATCATCTTTTGCTGCAATGTCTTGAAACCATTTTCGTCGAACTTTTCCGGCATCAATCCTTGGGAGACTGACAGCGGTATCGAAGGAATCGGAGCCACTGGAGTAGGCTCGGTCGGCTTTGGCGCTGTGTAGAGACCAGCACCGAACAAAGCTCTGCGTGTTGTCTCGTTGGACTCAGTTCTATTGCCATTTGAAGTTTCAGCGTTCGGACCAGCAGGTTGAACCGCAAGAGCGGGAGTCTCAACAGTGGTTTAAACCGTAGGAATCTCAACTTCCATGTTGTCAACAACGTTGTCACCGTTTCCAGCCATCTAATGACACAGAAAATAAGAGACAATCAATAGTCGATTTAAAATAACACACAAATTAATATCGTATAAAAAAAAAATTCAGTGCTTAATCTCAACAGATTAGTACACGTTTTAACAATATTGTTCTGTAAAACAATTGTCAACATAAAGCAATATAAACAATTATGGTTATTGCTATGACAGTTCAATTATAATATTCAAACACCGAATGCATGAAACATTATAATGCCTTGAACGTTCTGTGGTGAATGATTATTGAACCAAGAATAAACCGGTTAGTTTAGATTGCTTAAGCCACAAGAAACAAAAGCAATAACAAAACCAGGAGCCACGATAAATGTTTTATCAGAACAATGAACCACATATCAACACAGATCGCAAACTCGCTTGTAAAGTGTTCGCGGAAACGTGTTTATATGATCGGAAAGCAAATCGCAAACTCACTGGAAATAACCAGAGCCGATTGTTTTGATCGGAAGAACGAATCACAAACTCGCTTAAAAGTGTTCGTGGAAACGTTATATTCTAATCATTGAACGAATCGCAAACCTTTTCGCGGAATAGAATCGAAATCGTTTCGTAGATAAAGCAGATTGAATCCGTTTCGGATTTTATTTTGAATTAAGACTGTAGGGACCCGGAAATTAATCTACTAAAACAACGATAAACCGAATAACGAATTCAAGAAAGCGAGAACGAATTCTCTTTCCTTAATTCAAAATATCGCCCGTAGTGTGACGGTTTTGTACGATAATGAATCCCAGGATACGATCTTGATTAAGACTAATACGCAACACTCATATTAGAATCTATGGACCGTATATCTACGATATACTCTCGACTAAACTTTCTAAAACTCGGAGAGAAACTTACTGTTTAACTTGGACTAATAATCGAACAAGAGAGAATTGTTGTGATTTTTTCTTTGATGTTGAATGTTTACAAAAGCGTGAATCATTATCATGAGTTATGGCTTTGTTAAATAGCATAGGAAAATCATTTGTTAAACCAAGTATCTCTCTCACGTGGAGGAGATTTCGCAGAGTTCAACAAAGTGGAGAGAGGGAGACGTGGCCGAGATACAGGGAAGAGAGAATCATGGATTGGTTAAGATCAATCTTATCCCAAACCGAATCCGAATATGCTCTTTATATCCTCTTAAATCAAACCGAGACCCTAACCAATCCCATAATAACAAACCAATTTCTCATTCAATTCTTAATTTAGTTAACATTGCAATTAGCACATTAAGCCCATATTGGCAATGAAACTTTACAATCCAACAATAATCAATTACAAACAAAAGTTCAAATAATTGACTAAAACATGTTTGAAATTTTTTTAATTGATACATTTGAAGGTTTGGTTGATAACTTTGCAAAAAAGAAGGTAGAAAATTTAGTATAGAATTGATATTTTGCATTTATTCTAATTTCTTTTTTTCAAAAACAAAACGATGGTTATATTTTGTTTTATATAAACTAATGTATTTTAGCACCGCCTCCCGTCTTTGAATTTTTAGCAACGGCTCTACTTCAGAAACTTGCTCAATCCATTTCTCTTTCCTTTGTTGACATAGAGACTCTCTTGCTTCTGGACCGTGATCAAGAAGATAATTTATGCAGTCTTGTAGTTCTCTCGAACCTTCCAAGTCTATTTACACCATTCGTTGAAATCTCAGAAGGGTATTGCTTGATTCACAAGAAAAAGAGGGGAAGTTATAAGGGGGTTTAAATGAGATATTGAGGTTAGTTTGTGATTAGGGTTTAGTGATATTCTATGTTGACTCCAAACAGGGCCGGCCCGTTAAGGTTTGTTCCTCAAGCTGAAAATTTTTTCAAGCCCAATAATAAACACGTTTTTAAAAAAATATATCCAAAATAACACAACTTCTACGCGAACACTTGACCTTTAAGTGATAAATAATCCCTTGGACCACTATGCCACAACAGATTTTCATAAATAAATGCCCTTAATTAGTGATATTCTTTTACTGCCTAAAGCACCAACTTCATGTACATAGGGATCAATTAGCGGATGATTAGATTTGAATGAAGATGGATCTGAGAATGATGATGAAGGTGGTTTTTTTGTACGGACGTGAAGACATTTGTGGAGGAAACAGTTCATTAAAGTTATAATTCAAACTAGCTGTGAAGCTGGTGGTATTTAGGAACCTTCCGTTTGTGTAAATGACACTGGATTTAGGATACATTATAGATTTGAACAGATACTTGTCTACACAACAAAACAAAACTAAAACAATATTTGAGTTTAAAATTAGAATTGGTGACTCTATCAGAAATCATGCATGAACCAAGCCAACCAGTTTAATTTTGTAATTATCTGATTTTGTAAGGAATAAAAAAAAACGGACAATTATTTAATTATTTATGCATCTATTTATTTATTAGTTATTTATTCAAAAGTTTTCTATTTGTATTGTCCGGGTCCAGCTTCCCCGACATTGAAACTGAAGAAGATGCAAAAATTCAGGTACACTTATGGGCTTTCACTAGCATGGTTGACCTTAGGATAAAGAATGTGATTTTTGGGACCTGTGTTATGGAGTATGTGAATGCTTTGGAGAGACCAAAGGTTGGCCTTCTTTTTCGTGGCAGGTGAAAGAATTTTCCTTCATCCTAAATAGGATAAAAGAGTGGAGAATGGAGGTTGAATTTGTGCACTCAAACAATGGTGTTTGGTTGATAGCTCATAGTGTCATTAGAGACCATAGATGCCAATCGTATGTGGCTAGTGGTACTCCCAATTGGCTTAGAAATTTTTTGGATGAGGAAGCTTAGTTAAAGCTCGATGATTTGGCTATTTATTGAATTTTTGTTGGAACATTAGCTATTGTGTAAGCTTATGTTTCCTCTAAAATAGCCTTGTATCTCAAACCTTTGGTTACTAATATAATTATTGAGATGACAAAAAAAAGTATTGTCCGGGTTCATATGGTAATTTGCAATATATATTTAAATGAAATTTAAAAGAGAATTTAGACTAGTGAACAAAAAAATAGAGCATAAGTAGGTGGTAGATAAACAACTGTTTTGGGCTATATCCGTAATAAAGTCTGACGGTTTTAACCCTACACATCTACTACTCAACTTGAGAGAATCCTACTCAACATCTACCACTCTTCTCGTCCTCTCTCTCTCTTTCTTCTTCGGTTCTTCCTCTATTTTTCTCTGATTTTGAGAGATTTTGAGAAGTGGGTCACGGAGGAGAAGGTATGTCACTGGAATTTACTCTGACGTGGGTCATCGCCGGAGTTTGTACAGTCATCGTCAAGATTTCACTTGCGGTGGAGCGATTGCTTCATCAATTCGCAGCTGTTCTTGAGAAGAAGAAGCAAAAAACCCTTTACGAAGCCCTTCAAAAGGTTAAAGAAGGTACAAAAATTCACTCTTTTTTTTTGTTTTTGTCGATGGGTTCCACGAGTGATTCTTTTGGGGAGCATTGAATCATTGTTTCAATCGAAATTGTTCTTCAATTTTGTTTTTTTTTTTTTGTTTTTTGTGTTCTGGGTTTATGCTTTGATAAATGAAACTCTGTTTTTTTAATGTTTTAAGGTCCTTGCTTAATCGATATAGTCCTCAGTTAAACTTGGACCAAATTGTTGGATAAAAAGACTCGATCAGATTATAAGTAGCTTGAGTCTTAAAAAGATGAAATCTTTGCTATTTTTTGTGTTGCTTTGAGGGAAAATTATGATCTATGATAGATCTTTTGGGAATTTTGCAGAGTTGACAATGTTTGGTTTGAATTTGTAAGGGTCCCAAGTGATGGGGCTGGTGAGAGAAAGGTAGTTGCAGAGGACAAGGGAAAGGGAGAGTTTGAGCTTTGGGACGATGAATGAGTGGAAATACTCACGGGTCGACTCGGTGGATTTGTAGAAGAAGATTCGTTTCACTGTGGTAAAGAGTAGTCATGGCAGATCTAAGGAAGTTAAGGGGATTGCTAGCAAGTTAGCTTAGTTAAGGACCGAGTTCGAGTCCGAGTGGGTGGCAGGTGTGGATAAACTTATGTGTATTGGGAAAACAAATTGTTAACATGATAAATATTTTAATAACAAGTTATATGCATTTGTATCATGTTAAATTAATTATTATCACACAATTTTAATTGATTATCATATTTTTTTTCACTAATATAAATCTGTTAAATAAAAAAAGTACTATGTAATAATCTAGTTAGCATGGTAAATATAAAGTTGCAGATAAATCTATATATGTATCTGGTACAATAAATATGTTAGCTTGTTACGAAAATTTGTATTGTGGTACTTACTTATGTAAACATGTATTTTGTATTATTAACTTGTTAATATAATGTATATCCGTAACATCTTATAACGTTAACATTATATATAGTTGTATAACATATATGTTAATTAGTACAATTTGGAAGTTAGCAATAGGTAAAATCTGAGCATTAAATGCCCACTTGCAAGCTCAAGATTCTGCGGTAACCTGGAAGCCACGCGTCCCTATTACCCTATACTCATCATTATAGTAGCCACCCTAATTCTACAGCAAATCCTAGATAATTTTTATTGTTATAGCCGAGAGCAGATAAGAATTTGAAGACCATTTTGTCTTTTTACAAAGGTGAGACAACTGTCAGTTTAGTTTTTTACTTTTTTTTGTCTGTCACCTAATTTTGGTGGATCAAATCCTCAAATGCCATAATCTCAAAAAAAACAAAAAAACCTTGGTAAACCCCCAAATGCCATATGTCCACACCTTTTATCCTTATACCATTTAGTGAAGTGTGAAAAGACCAAAACCCCTTAAAAATTGAATTAAAAATTTAAAAACAAAAAACAAATAATCAACCAATGAGAAGCTCCCATCCACAATCCTCTTCCCCAACGAAATCTGAAACCAACCTCATCCTCCATTGAAGTTCAAGCTCGGTGAAAGCTCCATTGCATCTCGTTGAAGCTTAATTGAGGTGAGTTCTCTTAATGTTAGCTCTAATCAAAGAAGTTTGTTAGTTATTTATCCAATTTTTGGTAATTCGAATGAGATTATAAATTTGGTTGGTGTTTGATTTTGATTTCTATGCATGCATATTATCCCAATTCTAATTGGGTCGATTAGAAATTTGCATTGGTAAGTAATGTGATGAGACAGTATTTGAATCGTAGTGCCAATCGTAGAAAATTAAATCTGGGGCTGGAATTGAAATCTGCACATTGATGAATTCTGGGTATTACTAGGAACACTGGGTATTACTATGAACATTAAGTATTACGATGAACACTGGTTATTACTAGGAACACTGGGTATTACTAGGAATAGTTATTCGATGTTATTGGATGGTGTATGCAAGAAGCTTGGGATTGATTCACCAAGTACAAATCTTAAATAGATTTTCATAGCAGTGGATACAACACCTTTGAGACAAGCATATATATGATGATATTCCTTCCGATATTCCTTGTAATGATATTCCTTCTGATATTCCTTGAAGACGAGTGAGAAGATTTTCACAAGGAGAACCCCACCTAAAAACACCGAAGAAGAAAGAGAAGATGTCTGACCTTGAAAGCCAAGAAGGTACCCAACAAAATACCCCAAGAGGGAGACCTAAAAGTACCCGTAAAGGGACTCCTAAAAGGACTCTTAAAGAGACTCCTAAAGAGACTCATCAAGGGACTCCTCAATGGACTCTTCAAAGAACTCCTCAAGGGACTCCTCAAGTAACTCCTCAAGGAACTCCTCATGGGACTATTAAAAGGAGTGGAAAATTGACCCCTAGAAGGAAAATGATCTCTAGTAGTGTGGAAGAAGGTGGCCCAAGTGTTGTGCCATGAAACTTATGTATGTTGTTTCTTACAATCTGCTGGACAACTAAGAACTACTGCTTCTTGTATTCGTACTACTAATAAGTGTTATGTTATGTGTGTTTTTAATTTGGTTGTTATTTAAACTATTCATCGTTATTTGTGTTTGAAGTTGGCTAATATTTGAACTATAGTATTTCTTTGTATTTTAAATAACTTCATTTTTATTTTATAACTAATCGTATTTTAATTGCATTTTTAATAATTAATTGTAATTTTATTTTCAAAAAAATATAAAATAAGCCAAATTTATAAATAAAAGGAATTAACTTTATAATTGTTGTTTATCTTACACTAAATTAAAAAAAAAATTGAAAATAAGTTTTATCAATTGTAACACACAAATTGTTTATCTTCTATAAACCACCATATACTTATAAGATGAGTTTGATAGTGTTAACTACCAAAAGATGCAAATCTTCACAGAAAATGTGTTATTGGACATATTATTCCATAGAGACATTGGAAATGTGGTAAAACTTCCAAAACTCAAGTGGACAACTAAAATTTTTTCTTCTAAACCCTTGAACAACTAAAAAATAGCAAAAACCCTAAACATACAACTATGAACAACACCGTAATACTCTGAAACTAGGGACTACTATGTGTTAAATGACGGTGCACATGTTCTATTACGTGTTAAATGACGGCGCACATGTTTTTTGTCTTTATCCGTTTTATTTTATGTTTTTTTTTTGTTTTTATCTATTTTTGGTTTTAAATTAACTATTTCACTCAAAAAATAAAAAAAACCTATACAATTGAATTTTAAAAATAAAAACGAAAAATTAAAATTCAGCCAATCAGAGAGTTTTAGTTTATTTTCTCTCCCCGACCAATCCCGAAACCGTCTCCTACCTCGGTGAAGCTCGATGAAACTCGGTGAAACTCCATTGAAACTTGTTGAACATGAAATTGAAGCCAAACTAGGTAGTTTCTTAGTTAATTAACCAATTTTGGTGGTTCTAATGAGACATCGAAATACCCAAATCGAGATGGTTGAATTGGATATCAATTTCTATTCATGCATATTGTAATTGTAATTGGATCGATTAGAAATTTGCATTGTTAAGTAATATGACACAGTAATGAATCGTAATGTCAATCGATGAACACTAATTGATGAAAGAAAGATCTTGGGCTCGAATTCAAATCTTCTAATTGATGAACATTGGGTATTATTATGAACACTGGATATTACTATGAACACGGCGTAATACTATGAATACTGGGTATTACTATGAACACTCAAATACTTATAACAACTAGCTTTTAGTAGGTTTAATGACGTTTTCGGTTGTTTTTCATGATACAATGGGCACAACCCTACATTTTGATACAATGTATTTCAAGAGAAGAAAAATGTACCCACTATTGTTCATTTTATTTTGACAGTGTAGTTATACTTAGTAATTCTGGATGTACTTCAGTTGTACCTAAAATTTCCGGTTGTACTTGAATATGTCAATTTTACATAAAAAATTGAGTACATAATTAAGCCATACAACAAAAGTAATAAACTAAAGTGACTAATTTATACTACATCACGGTGAAATTCATGTGTTTTTCTCTCTTTTATGTCTTTGTTGTGCTCCTTGCCTTTGATGTTCATCTTCTCATTGTTGTTTACAAAGTCAATACAAGAATGTCCAATAGCAAATCTTCCATGGTGATACGAGAACCATAATCTTCCTCTACTTCACCAATACCAGGTCTCCGATTGGGAATTGCGCCGCCATTTTGCTGAAGTTCATCGGCATTACCAACGTCTTCCATCTCTTCGTTGTTGTTGTTGTTGTTGTTGTTGTTGTTGTTATCCTCTTCTTCTTCCTCCATATCTTCTACCTCTTGCTTCGTTTTCCTCGCCGCCGATAATCCCCTCACTTACGTAACCAATAGGAACATGTGAAGCAATCTCGAGAGAATATCCATGTTCAGGCAGATTCATCTCCATAGCAACCTCTCCCTGTTGTGCCAGCCAACAACATACAGTCGAAAACCTAACATTAATAACACAATAGATAGATAAATACAAACAAGGATTGAACATAAGCTTACAAGCGTAATCCTAAACTGTAAAATGAAATGTTAGATTTACATCAGATTCTATCATTGCAGGATCCACAAAAGGGAAGAAACTCAAAAATCAAAATCAACAAATCATCCATAATTTTGTGGTGTTTGAGAGAAATCAAACCCTAATTACCTTATTTCGAGGAAGAAGTGGATTTGTAGCTACAATTAGGCGATCTTCAAGATAGTGTTCTTGAGATTGAGTTTTATCGATTTGTCATCGGAGAGTCTTTGTCATGTCTCAATATTGTATTCATGACTTTTGTTAAGAAATACAAATCATGCTGGTGTCTTAAAAATTTGGTGCGGCGACGATCGAAGCTTCACGATGGTCAACAATGGCAGACAACGAGCAGATAAAGGAGGAGATTCAAGGAAATTTTGGGAGAACTAAATAGTCAAGTATCGACGATTTGTGGTGATTGGGAGCGTTTGACGGCAGCAAACACGGAAATCACCGGTCAATTGAATCAAATAGACAAGAGATTTGAGTTGGTGGATAAGAACATTAACGACCCAAGAGAGAAGAAGAGAAACAAAACTTTTTTGTTTTTATTTTAAGTTAAAAATTTATTAAGTGATCCGATTGATGTTGGGTGGGGTTGTGGTTTGGATGGGTAAATACTGGTTGGGTCAGTAAATAAGTAGAGTTGGTTCAGGTTATATTGTCATTTACTCAGTTTTGGATTAAATTTAAATACAAAAGAAATTCTCATTTTCGTTATGGCATTTGTGATTTGAGCTCAACATTTTATGGCATTTGAGGATTTGATCCAATTTTGGTTCCTTTTATTGTTTTTTAGCTAATTCTCTCAGATTAAAATTCGGTAAGAAATTACTTTTTTCTTCTGAATATATATCTTATTTGACGAAACCAATTTAGCATACAGTAACAGGACCAACAATAAACAAGTAAACAAGTCTCAGTTTGGACCAAAGAATTATCCCTAACATGTTCCTCTTTTTCAACCATTTTAAGATATGAGTTTTGTTCAGATAATTGTGCGAATAATCCTAAACGTTTCTCAATGATTTGTGGACAGATTAAATTCATGTTCCCAACCCTTAAATCATAAAAAACAAGCGAAAGAGACACTTACCTTGAAGATCAATTTGATAGGCATTGTTGTTGATTCTTCTTGTTATCTCAAAAGGACCATCAATCCTAGACATGAGTTTGGACTTTCTCTCTTCGGGGAACCTTTCCTTCCTTAGATGCCAAACTGTTGGGTGCATACTTGTTCCACAAAACTTCCTTAAGCTTTCTCCACGAGGTGATAGTAGGCTTCTTGTAGTACCAGCGATCATCAACTTCTTTACACCACCATTTATAAGCATCTCCTTTGAGCTGGCCAATTGGACAAGACACCATTTTGTCTTTGATGATGCCACTACTAGAAAACAGTCCATTTGTGACTACCAGAAGAGTCACAAATTCGTCACAAATGAGTCATTTGCGACTACTTTGCGACGAAATAAGTAGTCGCAAATATTGCGTTGCAAATTTGTGACTACCACAAAGAGTCGCAAATTCGTCACAAATCAGTCGCAAAATAGCGACGCACGTGTGACTTTGTTTTTCCGTCGTTAATTTGCGACAGTTTTGCGACTCCACATTTCAGTTGCAAATAAGCGACACTTGTGCGACTCGGGAAGGTAGTCACTAATTAGCAACTACTTTGTGTCATATTTGTAGTCGTAAATAAGCGACGCTTTAGCGACGAATTGTGTGTGACTAATATGCCACTGATTTGCGACGCCTATTCTTGTTTTGTCACTGTTCTTAGTCACTTTTTAGTCTCTTTTATGTCACAAATTTGTTACTTATTTGTTACTTAGTTGTCTTTTTGTTTTGACCAAATCGAAAAATAACCAAAAACATAAAATTTAAAGCATTATATTACATAATGAAGCATTTAGCTTGACAAAACATGGTTTCAAATACAAATTATTGTACCAAAAAGTAATAAAACATTGTTTAAGAAGAGAGAGTTCAGGAGAGTTAAGTCACATAAAAGAGAAAGTATTAGACCATGAAGTGTTGAGGCCGGCTGTTGGGGTTGTGGTTTGGTGTTGTGCAGGCGGTTCACTGATCACTTGGGCTGACGGAATTCAGTGCTAAGCAGCTTATATCGTCGTCACCTTCGAGATCACTGAAAAAAACATCATCTTCTTCTTCTTCTTCTAGCCAATCATCATCGTCGTCGTCATCATCTTTAGGTGTTTGGCTAAGGTCTGCATTCTCTTTCTCATTCTTCTGGATTGGTTTTTCCCCGAAGCTCTTTCATCCACAATGCTCTGCTTCCATCACCTACAACACCTGAAAATAAAGTATATAACAAACTAAATTTTTAGATGTTCTTAAACTGGACTTATAGTACTATACTAGCATCCCTAAGAAAGTGCAATGATATCTTAAACTGATCAAATAGTTCAACTGATGTCAAAGCATGATCAACTTTGACAGAATCTTTATTCGTCTTAATATACATATCATACCCTGATGGGTGTTGAAAATCTTTTGTCTAGCTTCTTTGCTACAAACTAAAGCCATCATGTCATGAATTTGTGCCACAGAAAAATAATTCAGACAAATCTCACAGTAAAGCCCAAAGTGTTGAAAACAATGTGAACGAAATATAAAGTAGTTGATGCGCTTACGTTGTACTTCTTGTAACCAGAATCACCTAGTCCAAACACCTCATAACGAACTTATTGTAATCAATACTGTCCCAAATTTCTTCTCTTCTTTTTCTTCTTCATCATCCTTATTATTCATACCTAATCTACTGTAAAGTAATTAAAATGTGCAAAGTTATTGTAAGAACATACCTTCACTATATTCAGTTAACGGTTTCCATAGCAGCCATCAACTGGTTGTTCTTTAGACTCATACTACAAAAAATACAACCTAAGAAGAATTTAAATGAACCTAAAAGTTAGTAAGAATTTTGGTGTAAATATTTCGTCAAATTCCACAATCAAATGATGGATATACCTTTGCTAGTTTGTAGAAACCCTTTAAGAATTATTCTCTAAGTACAGAACCATAAAGGACTTGAGCTTCCAAGACATCCTTTGGAAGGATACGGATGAAAAGTTTGTTTTCTGGATTGCAAGAACAATGATCTTCTTCAGTGATTCTTCAAATCTTTCTTTACCACTAACATGTTTTGCTTTAGAAATCAACAAATTAAGCAACAGTTTCTGAGGAACTCCTAATTCTCTTAAAACCGATATGTTTCGAGTTCGATTCGTCTGTTTTTTTTTTCCCTTTTGGAGATTCAGTTCTCTTATCTTGATCCTGCAAAATCTCTTTAACGTAATCAAAGTAACCAGTAATCAAAACGTACCCTCTTTTTCCCAAGATTTCGAAGACGATCTCTATGATTTCGGAGCTTGAAGCTCCGTGTATCTTGAGGAAATGGAGTTTTGCACGAAAGTGTTTTCTGGGTTTTCGATTAGGAATTTTGGGTATGTTGTGATGATACTTGAAATTTGAGGATCTTTGAATCCGTAGCTTCTGAGAAGTTTAAGAACCAAATCTGGGTTTGATTTCTTTTCAAAGTTTGCTTTCGTTGAGATCGATTCGGCGAGTTTTGTGGTTAAACCTAACGAATCGATGAGGTAAGAGACAGTGAAAGTTTTCCTTTTTCGTTCATCTTCAGGATTCAGATCTGTAGCGAAAGAAGAGAAAGAAGAAGCGAAAGCAGATGCGTTTTGTAGAAAGAGATTCAAAACTGAACTTAATGAAATCGAAAGAGATTGATGGAGAGGTCAAGATTCATGAGAGAAACATGAAGATTCAATGGATTTAGGGTAAAATCGCGATGAGGTCGAGAGAGGATTTATGGGGCTAGGGTTGGAAATTAGATTTGGGAATTGGATCTACTTTTGTGAGTTAGAGTTTCTTAGAAGTCTAAAAATAAATATTGGTGAGACAAATTAGCGCTCAAATATCCAAATTGTTTTGAATATATTGCCAAAAAATTTAATTTTTTTAACCAACAAATTTGGTAAGATACAGATGCAGATATTTAGTTACAAAACATGCTCAGATATTAGTCACAAAGTAGTCCCAAATGCGTCACAAAATTGTCTCTAATTTGCGACGAATTTAATGTAGTCATAAATTAAAACCCTAAACCCTTAACAATTAGACCCCAAACTATGATCCTCTATGCTTTATCTAAACCTTATAATCTATATGAATGCATATATTCACGGGAAAACGATCTATTTCCCCACGAGAACTATCATACCTAAGTAGATATCCACCAAACTTTGACCACTATCTAAATATCCACAAATCCAAAGTTTTACACCTAAATCCCCACAAATCGAAAGTTTCAAACCAAAATACACACGAATTCAAAACCGTGTTTGTTTTTCGTAAACCAGATCGGTTATACAACACTAAACCGAATAAACCAAATTTTAACCCAATTAGAACCCGACCCGTATAAACCCGACCCGCATAAACCCATGATGAGATCGGAAACTGTACGGAGCTTCAAAATCTTTACTTGTATCAAAACTCAATCTCTGGATTGATTCCGACGACATTGGGGCATCTTAAGAAGCTTCAAAGCCTTCTCTTATGGCAGAACAACCTCGTCGGATGAATCCCGATCGAGATAGGAAACTGTCCGGAGCTTTTCCTCATCGATTTGTCGGAAAATCTACTCACCGGTAACATCCCGAGAAGCTTCAACTCAGCGTTAACCAGCTTTCCAGAACGATCCCTGAAGAGCTCTCGAATTGCACGAAGCTTACGCATTTAGAGATCGATAACAACCAAATCTCCGGCGAGATTCCACCATTAATTGGGAAATTAAAAAGCTTGACCATGTTCTTCGCGTGGCAGAATCAGTTAACGGGGAAGATACCGGAGAGTCTTTCGATTCCTAATGGAATCTTCGAGATACGAAACCTCACGAAGATGATTCCCAGTTTTCATTATTTGTTTGTCGATAGAATCATGAATTGGAAAAAATGAAGCTTCTTCTTCTTCTCTAGATCAGATTTACAATTGAGGATTGAGAACTCGCTGCAATTCGTTGAATCCAGAATTCTCTGTAATTTTTTGAAATTCAAGTACGAATTAAGTGTTGGGTCCGTTCGGGAGAGCTAACACCTCCAAAATGTTAAGAATTTCAGCTCAAACTGAATCAACAAAGCATTAAAACAGAAAATTTCAGTATAAATAGACAATAACCAAAGCCAATTTCATGAAACAAGACCCAAACCTAATAGTGTTAATAGGAAAAACACAAGTTTACAGTGAAAGAAGAAATTTACACGGTTGAGGAAGAGAGAATCAGAATCAGGAGAGAAAGCGCCATTGATTCTGTCATCGAATTCAGAACGGACGTTGTTCTGGGGGAGTTTCTTCGCGGCGTAGACGGTAACCGGAGAATAGAAGCGGTGAGAGAAGCAAGAAGAAAGCTTGAGCGGCGGCGAATAAGAACATGGTGTGAAGAGAGAGGAGAAAGAGGATTTAGCTTTAGAGATAACACTAGGCTTGAATCCATTTTTTTGTTTCTGGGTTTAAGCAGAGAGTTGAAAAGGCGACGAAGAAGACGAACCTCATATATTTACTCGGGTGGGGATATCACTGTACCTGTGTATACATTACAATTCTTCAATCGATGAATAAACAAAGCATTCACAGTTCCTTTCAATTTCACTTCACCAGAGTCTCTCCGGATTTGTTCCTAAATCCCGGAGAATCACGAAGAAGAAACGAGTCATGACTCAGTCGTGACTCAGTCATCCTAAAACCGGGTTAAGAATCTAATCGGGTTTTCGGAGTTTAATCGGGTCTAAAACCGGTTTACTGTTGGTTAACAAATCTTCCCAAAACAGTAAACCACGATTACCGACATTTATGTGTAAATAGATTTGAACATTTGAATTCGTGTGTATTTGGGTTTGAAACTTTCGATTTGTGGGGATTTAGGTATAAAACTTTGGATTGGTGGATATTTAGATAGAGGTCAAAGTTTGGTGGATATCTACTTAGATATAATAGTTCTCGTGGGGAAATAGATCGTTTTCCCTATATTCACTAAAATAGTCTTTCAAAAGCATTTTTTGATAAAACATCAAATATTCCAATATGTGATGAAAACTATAAGTGTTTATAAGTAATTAGAATTGAGAATGTTGTTGTATTGAAACTTGTTATTGAATTTGATAAATTAACTACTAATACATATTTATAATATGTCATTGAGTTTTGTACACTCTAATATGAATTATGACTTGTAGACTCATATATTTTCGTTTTTCAATGTGAGAAAATGTTAGTTGGAGTGGCAAATCAGTCACAAATCAGTCACATTGAGAATTTTCGTCGCAAATATGTGGTAAAGTAGTAGGTAAGTTGTGACGAATTTGTGACGTCTCGATAAGTATTGAAAATCGAAACCCCAAACTCTATAGAGTCACAAATCAGTCACAAAATAATTGGAGTCACTAATCCGTGACTGAGATATTCGTAACAATTGTGTCGCAAATTTCTGACGACATTATCCGTCGTTAAAGAGTCACTAACTAGTGACTGATCTGCGACTACATCGAAACCTACGCAACAAAGTCGCAAATCAGTCACTAATTTGCGACTTCGTTACGACCAGGTTAATCAGTCACAAAATTGCGACTACTTTGCGACTGATTTTACTGTAGTCGCAAATCAGTCACAAAACAATCTCAAGTCAGTCGCAAATATTAGTGACTGATTTCGCAGTCACAAACAGTAGTCACAAATGGACTGTTTTCTAGTAGTGTGCACTTGTAGTAAAACCACTCTTCCATGTTTTTTTTCCCACTCTATATAGTTTATTTTTCCTGTAAAAGCATAGAGTTCTAGTTCATTAGTACGTTGAATATCATAATACGAATAAACTTTAGATTTTAAGAACGTGAGAGGTTTTATGTTGGCTGCTCGGTGTTGATCTAGGTGTGTGGTCAGGAGGTTTTGGATTAAGCTCTGGTTTTCTCTTTTGTTGTGCTTTCTTCTCTTGAGTTTGAATTGGTTTGGCAGTAGCACGTTGATGAAGAAAGCCCTCGAGTTTATCATCAACCAGTTTGGTTATCTTCTAAGATAACTGCCTCAAGGATCAACTTGTGGTTTTGCACGTTGTTGGATTCTTCTCCTTTTTGTTCTCCCATTGTACCTGAAATCATAGAGATCTAACAAGTAAAATGTTCCAAAAAAGGAGAAAAAACGTTTTTAAGCAAAGATCAAACAACAAATCAGTTTCTGAAATTTGGATCTAACAGGCAATTGAAAAGTCGAATTTGAAAACACTAGAAGTTGAAGAGTTTTAATCCAAATCACGAGATCTAATACAAATTTTCATAGTTCACAATCTGATCTACACGAATCTATCAAAAATCATACAAAACAGATAAGCGATCAGCCTTAAATTGATAAAAAAAAGTTACGCAGAAACTGGAAAAAAAATGAAAGGATAGATAAAACCTGATTCAAAGTGTTGCTCTGATACCACTTGATGAGATCCCACTTAGATCGACACTTTGATAGGTTGAGGATAGATCCGGATTCGAGATTCAGCAAGGGAATCAACGGATCAATGATGGAACGAAGGGTCACACAAGAGCTGCAGAAGGACTCTTGATTTACCGATGGATCGATGGGTCACACAAAGGTCATGAGAGAGCCTTTGATTTACCGATTTGATCTAGTTCTTAGAAAGAGTTTGAGAATAAAAAGCTAGATAAATTCAGAAATGAGAATATAAGAGTTTAAATAGAAAAGACAAGTCTACATGCAGACTGTCTAGAAAATAACAACAATAATTAAAGATATAGCTTGAAAAGATAAAACCCAAAATAACTCTTAATCTTCTGATTTTCGTCACTTTATTTGGGCTAAAAATTAGGCATTTGAATTGGGCTACTTTTGGACTTGAAATAGGTAGAAAGTGGTTGGACTTGATGGCTAAAACCTTTGAACATTTTCTGAAGATTCTGGCCCGGTTTGGATCATCAAATGGGTGATTTGGATGTGAATCATTTGCCTCATTAAAAACCTTTCTTTGGAAAACTCATTGGGATAAAACCAAAGATAAGAGAAAAAGAGTACAAATGAGGCACATGCCCATTTGTTGATCAAGTATCAAAACCAATGAGGTTAAGATAACTTCTTTTCCAGCTATTCTCTTAGCAACAAGTGACTCCTTAGCTCCATTTTCCTTATCTATAAGCTGCTCCTCGGGTTCAAGCTGCTCATCTGGTTCAAGTTCTTCCTCTGGTTCAAGCTCAGGTGCACGCATGAGTTTTAGCTCCGGATCCGTTGGCATGCTCATATCACACATGTACACTTCACAACACCTGATATTTAATTCGCCATCCCAAGTTTCCAGCTCCTAATTTGTTTTGTTGTTCGAGCACAAAATCTAATAATTCAGTTTTCCACTTAGAAGTAATAGTCGTGAATCGTGATCCAGAATCATATTAATAATCAATACACAAACACTATATTTGAATATTTTCTCATTGGTTTCCGATTTAGATTTCCATAGATGAAAAAAATAGCATAGTTCAAGGAACTTCGACAATGTTATTAGCAGTTGAATTGGATTATTAAAACTGTTTCTATTTAGTTGGAACCGAATTTGCGTATAAACACTCATTTTGACAATGTGCACCAACAAATGAGACTTCTTGTGACGCAAGAAAACGCCTGAGGTTTTGAGTTGGAACTTAAGCAACTGTTCGTGATTGGAATATATCTTATTGTCAAAAACATTAAAGTTTACAATGTCCATTATCAAATTTTAATTTAGCTAAATTTAAAACTCGTGCAAAAACACGAGAGGAACATTATCATCAACTAAAACAAAAACGGTACATTACGTACACATCAAGTCAATTCCCTCATAAGTCTGCTTCGAGTTTATAGCTAATTTCTCCATAGATTTGAAAATCTGTTCCATGTTAGACTTCAGATTCGAACTCCCCATTAATTCAACAGATGGTACTGTCTTAATCTTCCTCTGCATCTTCTGCTCTTCCTTCTCTAACATCACAAGTTTCCTCTCTATATCCTTCACACCGCCATTAACATTCCTCTGCTCTTCCAATTCCATCCTATATTTCTCCACCTGACGGTTTACGTGCATCACAAGCGTGTAAAGCGCTTCCGTAAACTCCTTCTCTCCATCTAATTTCTCAGTTAGGGTTTGTGACCAAGTGTTAATAACACCAAACAACGGTGGCTCTTCTGAGAGATCTGGTGTTGGTTCATGAGGTTCTTGCTTCAGACATCGCATTAGCCAAGTGTTCAAGGCCTTAACATACTGAGCCTGAGCATTTTTCCAGTTAGACAGGCTTTGGCTCCAGTTCCTCAACTCAAGTCTAAATTCCATGGCAAGCTCAAGCTGAGATATGTCTAGATTTTCCTTTAAAGTCATCTTTTCAAACTTCTTAGCCTCTGAGATTACTCGGGATTGTCTAGTGTGACATTCTAGCATAGAGCTCCACATCTCAGACAACCTAAATTGAGATAATTCATGAGATTATTCTCAAAACATAATCCGAAAACTTATGGTAATGGTTGTGCCTTAGTTACCTGTGGATCAATTCTTTCATTTGGAACCAGAGTTCTTCATCACGTAACTTATTTATTGAATGACATATATTGTCTATCTTATGGATAGAGACTCTCATTCTCGTAGACAAACACTGCATCGTGGCTTCGATTTTGCTAAAATCTGTACTTTTCTGTTCCAATCTCCTCAATTGTTTGTAGTACTTCATGTGAGCTGTGCGGAGTTTCTCCTCAGCCTGTGAACAACAATCAATAGTCTAAGAAAGAAGCATAAACACTTAGGACATGTTCGTTTACTCATTTGGCATTCTCAATCAAATGCTCAATCTAAATGAATCATTTCCATTCAAATGATTTTGATCAGCCAAATGACTTTTAAAATTTTGCCTAAATTTTAAAACTCATTCAAATGGTTTGAGTGAGAGTGATGCTCATTTCTTACATTAAACGGACAACAATTCTCATCTTCATTCAAATGAACAAACGAACAACCCTTAATATTTTGGCTTAAATCATTCAGAAATATAATTTACCTTTACTTCTTGGTACAGTTTCTTCTCCCACATGAGAAGTTTCTTGAGAGTAGATGAAAGATTATTAGATCCAAAATCTTCCACTGGTTTGGGATCCAAAGGAGTCATCTTCTTCGCATAGAGAATGTTTGAAGAATCTGATATTGGTGAAAAAATCAATCCAAAAACATAATCAGAAACAAAATAGAGAGTTACATTACTAAAGATGAAGGTAAGGAAATATTACCTTGATAAACACAGCTATTCTTGAAATATCTGAATCTCGAAGTGTCGAAGATCTTTGTAACATAATTCCCTGCTTCCGAAGCTTTCTTGAACATCTCCTCCAATTGCTTTATGAATTCTGAGGAATCAAATGAAACTTTTCGATCCTTTGATTCTCTCGGAGCACTCTTACTGTTCTTCTCTGAGATTTTCAAGTGTTTTATCTCTTCTTCTGCTTTGATTTTCTTCTCCATAGGAACCTTCTTCTTCTTCTTCTTGGTAAAAGTATCTTCATCAAGACAACGAGTGGTCACTCCTTCCTCCAAATCCTTGGCATTCGTAATGTACGGAAACTCATAGCTCTCGAAGAAATTGATGAAATCCCAAGCGTAATTACTAGGTGGCGGCGGCGGAGGCAGCGTTCCGGTGCCGGATTCGTGATTACGGAAGTAGAAAACCGAATCAGAAGGTTCATTGGGATTTAGGGCTTCGAGTTTTTGACATCTACAGAAATCGCAATTCGTACTTTCATCCTCCTCGCAATCTGAGTCGATTTTGGGAGGCGAATCGGAATCTGAACTGCTGACGGAAAGAGCCGAGGTAGAGGAAGACGAATCCAGCGATGCAAGGTCCGGCGGAGAATGGACGGCTTGATCGAAGAATCTATGAAGAGCTGGACCGATGGTGGTTAGAGAGAGGAGATACGCGGCGTGAGCGTCGGCTAAGGCGTAGCTACGGCGGAGAGTCTCCTCCAGTGAGTTGCATCGGTCACGGCAGAGAGAAACGGCCGGTAAACCGTTGAGCTTCGAGGAGGAGCAACCCATAACGGTCGTTGGAGAAGTAAGTTGTGTGTTTATTTTAAAAACTCCGATTTGACATATATCAAAAGGGATGCACGAGATTAATTACGTGATTAAGGTGTACTAAATTATAGAGCAAAACTAGTGGATTAAGTTTTAAGACAATCGAGCTCCAGAAATAACGTCTTTTTTTTTTTTTTAGTTTTAACTTTTAACCATGATTATTTTCCTATGTGTAAGCTTTTTAGTTTTTTTACCCCATGATTATTATTTTTAAAACTTTTGATTGATTTTTTTTTTTAAATGTTTTCACACAGATTTAAATGTTTAAATCAGTTGGCTCTACAATTTTGAGAAATTGACAAAAATAACCTAGTATTTTTTTTTAATAACCTAGTATTATTAAGTTTTTTTTGTAAGGATTTATATTCTTTCTTTTCAGTGTAACGATAAGTTAATCTGAACTGAAATTTAACTTGTAATATCTCATGATGAATCTAGTTGTCAAATAGTTTGTTCACAATTTTTTTTAAAATAGGTTTAAAACATGTCATCGATTAAACTAAATAAATGAGAGTTAACAAATTTCCAAATAGAAATAGAATCCAATCGAAGTACGAACTGGCGCTTTGTAATCAATAATATTCATTACTCTAATAATTAATGATCTAACATAACCTAAATTATATTTAGGTAAATAACATGCATCATATCTAGAATGATCATTTTCTCTTTATTTTATTTTTGAGTTACAATAGTCAACTATATTTTGATATGATAGTTGGTTATTCACAGAATGGATAGTTGACTATGCATACATAAATAATCAACTATAATCATAGCAAATTAATCAAAAAATAAACTATATTATAACTAGAATAACAAACACTCGTTTACATAGAGAATGTGTTACATAGTCAACTATAATAGTTGGTTATTCGCAGATAAATGTTAAAAAAAAAATGAATAGCTACTATGCATGCATAAATAGTCAACTATAATCATTGTGAATTAAATACAAAGTAAACTATATTATAACTTAAATAAAAAAAAACACTCGTTTACATATACAATGTTTTACATAGTCAACTATTTTAATTAACATATAGTCAACTATTTTAATTAACATAATAGTCAACTATCTATAACTAATAAGATCATTAAGGATATTTTAGTCATTTTTCTTTAATGGGTGTTATAAAACTAATTTTCAATTAGGGTATATTATACACCTTAGTAAAGACCCTAAGCTATTATACATCTAATTAACCATCTTTTTTAATAGGTATTATACAACTAATTTTCAATTATGGTATGTTATATACCTAATTAAAAACATCTAACCTATTATACACCTAATTAACATTTTATTTAAATGTCCCTTAAAATATCACTCCTTCTATCTAAATAGATTTCGACTTTCATGTATTAATTTCCGTTACAGCTTGGATTACATTCGTAACAAGTATCTTGGCAAAATTATAATAGTAAAAACGCATTACATTTCAAAAAAGAAATTCATAGTCACACTTTCACATATAACTAATTAATGATTAAGGTACAAATAAGAACATGCAACCCAACCAAACGTTGCTTTTGTTATTTATTTTCCACGATAATTGCATACTTGCATTGATTTTTGTTGTTGAAACGTTGCATTAATTTAAATGTTCAAAATGACAAAATGATTTATGTAATAGAACCATGCAATATTCAACTCTGGGAATGATTGAAACATAGAAAGTGGATTAAGACGTGGTTTAAAAAGTTAAAGCTAGTAAAAAGTGAAAGGTTAAAAGAAAAAAGGTTTGAGATTCAAAGTAACGTAATGTATTATTATATTTTTACTTTTCGGGCAAGTATAATACTTTACTATGAAATCATGCTCTAAAAGTACATCCTCATATATTAATGTGCACATGTTGTAGTTACCAAGCTGTACTAGTATAAAAAAAAAGAATTTCAAACAAAAATAAAATGGAGTTTTTGTCGGCTTAGATTGATAACCAATCTTTATAGTTTTTATTTCACTTTTTAATTTGTACCGCTTTGAATTGTACCAATCACGAAAATTTTATCAAAATTTTTACTAATATTATTACACTAATATTTATTTATACAGCTTTATCTCAAATCTTTATCTATACAGTTTGCACTATGCTATAAAGCTTACCGCTCCAGATTTTAAAAAGCTAGGTTACCAATCGGACCCATCAATTCCTATCTCGTTGATCATCTCCGACAGTCTCTCATATCTTCCTAACTTATTCAACTTAATATTCTTCTCATTATCCCTCGAACACACTTGTGAATCATTAACATTTGTGATAAAGTCCTTTATTTGGTCATGCATGATGTGTATACATATACACGATGAAAATATCTTTCAACAAAAATAATTGTTCGAAAGCTTTTTTATTTTGTTCGAAAGCTTTTTTATTTCTAATAGATGAAAAACTGGGATATATCAAACCCTTATATGAATACTATAATAGCTCGAAAACTCAATGCTCCATAAAGTGAATATAAACATAATTGAACCCTAAAAACCATGAAATTCTTGGCAATTATCCATTCATCTGAAATATATATAAAAGACTAGTGTGCATAAACGAGCGCCTGCACGTCTTAACTTTAAAGTCTTCGACTTAGAGAGTGAGTTTGAACCTTTTGGTTTTGAGGAGTATAACAATACACGAGGATCTTTAGTTTTTCCTAAACGAGCCCATCTCTCAAAAGATGAAACATTTTCTTTATATTTTTCGATGAAACAAAAGAAAGGAATGTTTCTTTTTTGGGGATGGTGGAGATCCACCTCCTCAATTTTTGTCATCTTATCACTACTTTTTACTACTTTTCGTATAAGTATATTCCCATGCTTATTTTATGCAACTACTGAATACACTTTTACACAAACAATATTCCACTTACAACACGTATTCGCAAAACTAATCGAAAAAGAAAACTATCGTACAACTTTTGTAAATCAAATGTTTAATAATCTTTTCTGAGGGTTAACTAATCTTTTAGTTAGGAGTTTACCTATGTTTGTATTTTCTGTTTTATATTTTTGTATTTTAAACAAAATTTTAAACGATACCTTTTCCTTTTCACAAAAAAAAAAAAAAATCATTTTAGAGTTTTTTTATTTTTATATAAAGAGTGTTATTCTGCGTTTTCAAGGTAACTTTTCAATTGCAAATTTTTCTTTTATCCCTTATAAAAGCTAAAAACAATTAAATATCAAACAAATTTTATTTTAAATAATAGTAGTGTATTAAATGAATATTTTGGTATATTGGAAAATTTCTTAATCTGCGTTAAATATAGGCCTAGACAAATTACCCGGACCTAAAAACCCGAACCTGAAACCGACCCGAAATACCCTGTTTGGATCGGGTTCAGGTATCCTTAAATGAACCTGTTGGGTAATATTTTCGGAGATTCAGAGGTACAAGTTCAGACCCGAACCGAACCCGAGACCCGAATGAAGATTCGAAAGTACCTGTATAATATAACTGAATTTCACTTTTTCATTCATGTGTAGTATAATACTTTGGTTTTTTGACAAATTTCAAGTATTGGATTATTGAACTTGTTATGATTTTAAGCTTGGATCATTTTAGCTTCTAATTTTATAGATTTCTATATTTATTCTAGGTAAAGAAGAACTTGTTTGAACCTGTTAGAACCTGTAACTGAATGAGAACCGTAAATATTTGGGTATTTAACAAGTTTTGCAATTGATGACCCGAACCCGATAGGAACCGACCCGAAACCGACCTGAAAATTTACAAGAACCTGTATGGGTATAATTTTACTAGACCCGCTAGAACTTGTACCTGCTAGGAACCGACCCGAACCCGACCCGACTGCTCCAGCCTAGTTAAATATGTTAAAATGACACTCTTTGTGAAATTGACACTCTATAAAATGGAGGAAGTAAGACTTTAATTAATGCTTCTGGTGTAATGATTTAATTATCTTGGTTATGGAGATTCTTTTGAATCTTTTCAACAGGCTATTATCATTTTTTAAAGAAAACAAATTTGGTCAAAATCATTTGTTTAAATAATACCACATTTTCTTTCAAAACATTGGCATGCTATTTATATAGTTACAAGTTTTGTTGGGATATGGAATTTGGAGATAGAAAACCTTTTCTTTTTTTGGTCTGCAATAATTCCTAGTTCGTAGTTTTGTTTTTCACACACTTGGCAATTTAGGAACCACAAAGTTACATTAAAAAGGCATATTAAGATTTATAGATTAAATGATTTATGAAAATAATTTTTGAAATGTATACATAGGTAAAATATGATCTATATCCTTAATTTATAAAATTTTTCACAATATAGCATAATTGTGAGATTCCGAATCATTGCAACTATAGTCGCCACACTCGACTATAAAATTTGCGAACCAAGAATTTATGTTATACTCTCTAGACATTTACTTGGAAGAAACATAAAGAGAAATATTGATGTGTTTTTCTTTCTACTTGTTTCAAAATGAGTGAGTGAAAACTGAAAAAAAAAAAACTTTTGTTTATACATAAAGTGAAGGCGTGATATCAGAGCGTAGAGCGCAAGACAGAAGAAAACATTTTGATTCGTTTTGAATTCAAAATGTGTTGACTTTTGACCAAAAAACATAGTCATCTTAAAGCTTACGTGTTAAGTGCCGAGCATTAGAGCATCTTTATCTGTGAGATTTTCATAGGTTTAGAATTTTTTTTTAAAAATAGAAAAAACAAATTTGGGTAAGATCGTTGACGAGCCAGTCTCTCAGAGTAAGACTTCTGAGCCTGTCTCTATGGACTACAGTGGCCCATTTTAATTATATATTTTTCTCCAAGAATTCGATTGATATGGTTTTGAGTATTGTTTTTTTTGTTTTCCTGAAATTTTGGAGATTTGGGTATTTTTATCAAATGTTGAATCTCTTCGAATATGAACAATATATTTGGCAAAAATATGATAGAAGTGAAGACTAGAACCGACTCAATTGTCTTTTTCATCGTGCTTTTATATTTTTTCTCACATTCAACGTTTTTACAGATTGTAATATTAATTTTTTTTTATAATTTTCTATTTTTATATATGTACTACTTTGATTATCTTCCATTTTGCAGACATTAATTTTTTTTTTTTTTTTTATAAGACCTACACCGGTTTTACTATTGGAGACAGATTTATTAGCAATCTCTTATTGAGTCTCAAATAGGCATGGGCATTCGGGTCACCATTCGGGTTTCGGTTCGGTTAATTCGGTTATCGGGTTTTTGATTTTAGGAATATAATATCCATTCGAGTATTTTAAATTTTTGGTTTGGTTATTGTCGGTTATTATCGGTTTTAGATTCGGTTTCGGTTACCCAAAATACTCATAACTACATAATTTTTTTTCCGTATTTGGTTCAATTTAATTATTTTTAACACACTTATACAAAAATAATAAAAATAAATTGAAAGTTTCAAATAATATACCTAACTAAATTGATTATTTTAACCAAATATACCTATAATTTCCAAGTTGGCCAAAAAAACAAAAAAAAACTATAAAATTTGTCTAAACTATATGAATATATCCGATCTTATATCTAAATATATGTAGATTAATTTTATATTTCGGGTGTTACGGGTACCGGTTTGGTTTTAGGTTCGGGTTCGGTTTCGGTTTTTCGGTTTTAGATATTTAGAAACCATTTAGGTATTTTTAAAAATCGGGTTTGGTTCGGTTCGGGTAATTCCGGGTCGGGATCGGTTTGATTTTTTTTTGTTTTGGATTTTTTGCCCACTGCTAGTCTCAAACAATAAACTAATATTAAAAATATTAAAACTGACACTAAAATATGTTTTATAAGACTATAAAAATCTCATAAATGTGCGAGCGAGTTGCGGCTGTGTGCGTGTGTGGTTTAGCCATCTCTTTCTAGATGCAGATTATTAGATTTAGTAGTGTGTTGCCTCTTTTATATATTGCATGATTTTTAATCATATAAGTAATGTGGGACAGTAATTAAAAATTTTATAAACTTATTTAACCTTATAAACTTAATCTAAAAGAGCCCAAATAATTTGCGTTGGTCTATTTTTCATTCACTTAATATCAAATTAATTTTATCAATTGTTTAACCCTTAAATTTTTTTATCCATTGTTCCAACCGTTAGTAGTTTTTCATACACTTAGCAATCTATATTATGCCGGTATTTTTAACGTTTTTATCCTAAAAACACAAACACACAGAGACATCATTTTAAAACAATCTTTTAAACACACAGAGACATCATTTTTGAGTAACGGTCACAAGATCTTGAAAGCAGCATGTTTCTTGTACTCTTGTCTCTGTGGCTTTGCTAAAACGTTGTAACAAACGTAATGATAATTTTAACCATTTACAAACCCAAAAAAAAAAAATGTAATGATAAACTTCTTTTCTGATGATGGATTCATGATTTTATGCTTTTTCGGGTGATTAAACATTTTACAACTTACAATGGTCTAATATTTGTAGGATTCTAAGTGGGCTGATTATTTCAAAGCCCCTTCAAGTGAAGTGATCGACTAGTAGATTTTTTGTTCTAGCTCTTAGGAATTTTTTTTATGAACTATTTTGATTAGTTGTTGAGCCGATTAGTAACCTAAAACAGTAAAAAAAAAAAAAAAATTGTAAGTACAAAAATGTAAATAGTAATTGTAAGAAAAAGCTTTAGAAATAAAGTTGAGTACAAAAAAGAAATTGGTATCGTTTTTATAATTGTTATAATCCAAAACGTTACAAATTGTAAAACGGTTGTAAGTTGTTAGCAATCAAACGGAAAAACAGTTTATTTCCTCACGAGAAGTATGACATACACACATAACTCTACAAAACTTTGACCTCCGCACAGATCCCCACCAAATGGAAGTTAAATATCTATTTCCCCACGAATCCGAATCGCAATCGTTTCATTGTTGAACCAAGACAAAACCCAGAAAACCGTCATTTAACCGAACACATAACCCAATTCAAATTTTAACTCCTTAATATATAGCAGATTTGTCCCATTCAATGGCTAATTTTTTTAAAATAGCATTACATTTGAAATTACAGCTACTTTTTTTTTTAGTTGGTTAATTGCTACAATTTTATATGAAGATATATGTGACATAACCCACTATTTGCTTCAATAGTGTTGTAAAAAAAAATTGTTTTTTAAAGTTGAAAAAATATTTTATGAAAATTTGAACTAACAAACACAATCACAAATGTTACAAATTAGTACAAATTAAGCCTTTAGCTAACTTGCTGCAATTAATTACAACTAAAGTGTTGATTTTTGTTACGGGGAATATGTAGCAAATGACGTAAAATATTTGTTGACATTGACCAAAATTCATTCAAAATTGCAACTTATTCAATCTAGTGGGTGCTAAGAAATGGAAGAATTTAATAATTATTTTGATTATGACAATTCTACGAAACCTGATTTTGAGTAGCTAGTTTGGTTTTAGTGTTTGTTATATGTATATACATATACATGTACATTTTTGTAATAAAGTTTATAACTTTCTCATAATTTATAACTTTATATGTTCTGAGCCAAAATAAAGTTTGTAAAATTAAAGTGATGTCAAAATTTCGTAAATATTTCCTAAATTAATATTTAAATAATAATTGTACCTTCGAAACAAAAATTTATACTACGATATGAGATATAATAGTTCATTGAATCCTAAATTTTAAAAATTATTGTGTTGCATTAAAGAAATTATGAGAAAACTTAGTGACAAATTTATAAAACAATAATATTATGTTGAGAAATTAAACCCCAAACCCTATACAAAATGAATATGTAAAGTCTTTGGAATCAAACTACATGTACATTTTTTTTAAACAATGAGAACGTGGTATAAATTCAAACCCTAACCCTGAAACTAAATCAATTTGTAAGCTAAAAGTCTTAGAACATAATGTTAAATTAAATAGATAACCCTAAACCATAAACTAAATGGCTAGTTAACAATTAACATTAAACGTGGTTAACATAATCACGACTAAAGTCAATATGAACAAAGCTAATTGCATAATAAAAAATGGTTTACAAATTGAAAATTAAAATTCGAATTAGAGGAGAAACGAACGTATACATATATAATATATTTGTTTGTAAGTGATCTTCTAATTCAATTTTTAGTTTTTTAATTTGTAAGTGCTCCCCTAACAAATTTTTGAAACTCAAGGTTCCGAACATCCTCGAATTGTTTTCGATGAAGAAAATAACACTTTCAATTTTGAAACTCAAGGTTCTCATGGGCTTTCTTCAAATATAATCTAACTTAGATGGTTAGACCAACCAAGAGGAGACCAGTTGTATGTTCGTGATAACAAATAACATATCTTCTTACTAAAGACTGCAAATGACCAACACCAGATCACTATACTACATGTGGAATTAGAGCATGTCAGAGTAAGACTGGCCATGTATTGCAACTAGGGAACTTTGCGATTTCTACAATCTATGTGGGTCAATTCTTACTCCGACATGGACAATGTGCAATCACGATGTACATATATATGAATACATGACAAATGGTTGCTAGAAAATTGTGTTGGAGGATCACTTACAAACAACTATATCCTATATGTCTACATTCATTTTTTCTCAAATTCCGTTTTCAATTTTCAATTGGTAAGTGCTCCTCCAAAACAATCTTCAATTTATAAAAATAAATAAATTTGTTATGAAATTAATTACGTTTATAGGTTTTAGTTGTGATTATTTTAGCCATGTTTTATGTTAACTAGTTAACTAATTCATTTAAGGTTTTGTGACATCCCTTTAGTTTTCCAAATTTTTTATTTTGGATCTTTCCAAAATAAAACTAATTACTCAAATTCATATTTCGTAGAACTGTCATATTCCGAATAACCGTCAATTCCTTCAGTTTTTACCACTCACTTGATTCAATAAGTTACTTTATGTATGAAGCTTTGGTAAATGTCCACAAATTTTCTACGCG